>QJNX01000171.1:0-124359 GCA_004155925.1 Monosporascus sp. MG133 | reverse complement strand
TCGTGTCGTGGGTGGGTGGGTGGGTGTCCTTACAGTGTTGCCTCTGTCTCGTCCAGTTTCTCAGGGATCGCAGGGATGATGTCCCCGTTCACCGTGCTGCCGCTCCAGCGTGACTGTTTGCTGGTCGGTGTGTCCCAGTTGGACCAGTCGTCATCGTCAAACTGGTCGAACGTGAGCGGCGTCCAGGAGAAATGTTTCCGCCCTTTAGTCGTTTCCGACGCTTTAGACGTGGTCCGCCTGTGCTGCACCCGGTCGGTGAAACTGCCCGGAGATGGAGAAGAAGACTTCGTAGGTGTAATGGTCTCTGAGCTCGTCTCCACTGGGAAGGGGACACGGCCGCGGTTAGCAGCCGGCGCTCGGATCGTATCTTGGTCGTCGTTGTCTCTGTTCAGTCTCAGGGCCATGTCAGAGGTTCGGTTGAATTTCCCTGTTATGGCCTCGTCGCCTACGGTGGCTTGCCGGAGATCTTCTACGAATGTCCACAGACCCTGCTTGAAGTCGTTTGCGATCTGCTTGACCCCATTTGGCTGCTGCGTCTGTCGTGGTGCCCAGGTCGCCCGCTTGTGCAAGGCAGTGGCAGTCTTAGGCCTCCAGTCAGGCCCCGAGGGCGAGTCTACCGACCGACGCACGATCGGATCTTCATGCAGTGGGAATTCTGCAGTGGGTTTAGTTGGAGAGAGCAAGGACAGTGTACGCGTGTGCCCGCCACTGATAACCGTCCTTTTGTGGTCGCGCAGAGTGCCTTGACTTTGCGCTAGCAGAATAGCTTTCCTCCTCTCTAACTCTGAGCTCCTGTTAACCACCGGGCTATCCTCGTAGCCGGTCAGCCCTAGTCCTGGCGACGGTACCACCCGTAGAGGGTCGCAGCTTCTACCAGATGTCCTCTTCTTGTATGATTCAGCCGCTGTGAATTGCTTCTTTAGCTTTACGAGTTCGCCTTCAGCTCGCCCGAGTTCTTCTTTAAGCTCCAGCACCCGCCGTTCCTGAGCAGCAATAGCGATTATGAGTTCGTTAGGATCCGTGGGTAAAGCCACTGCCGACGTTTCGCATGGTGTCGGAGGGACTGAAGAGGGCGGTGTGGGTACCGGTCTCGAGGGCAGACTATTCGGCGGAGCGATTGGGAGTGTTAAAGATAGGCGGTTGGAATTTCGCGACGCTGACGAGGTGGAGCGTGCTGAGCGCGTCTCACTACGGGCCGACGGAGAAGGCATCGAGACGGATCCCGTTTCCTTTTCGGCCTGTCTACCGTCGCGGGAAGGTTGATCCCTCCAACCAACATGGGTCGGTGAAAAGGGGGGTGTCGGGACCTGAACCTGTTCGTCGGTGGCGGTGGTAGTCGCTGATCGATCGTCTGCACTGGACGAAGCCAAGACGGCATCGAGTGAGGTATTTGGGTTGGAAGAGCCGCGGTGGCGGCAATTTTGCTGGAAAGCCATGTGTGACGGGACGAAAAGTCCTGCGACAAGTCTCTGGAATGAAGGGCAATACGAAGCCTGCGTAAGTTGGTTCAGAGCCAGTAGTCGTCGTCGTTGGAGGGTCCCCGTCTGGGCACGACGGTGTCTCTGTCTTAGAGTAATAAGCCTCCTGGAGTACAAGGAGAGGTGTCTATTACGGTTGAAAAGAGCGTTGGAACAAGATAAAATGCAACAGATTTCTAACTGAAGAACGGAGGTCATGGATAAGGAGAAGAAAACTAGAAGCGGATGGTGGATTATAGTAGCCACACAGTATTCAACCCCATCGGCGACAGCGACTACCCAAGTAAGCAGGACCCGGCCGTTGTCTCAAAACAAGCCTTGCCTCTGGCTAAGCTGCTAGGGCCGTCAATGCTATGGGGTCCCGGGGAATTGTGAATACCAGATAAAAGGCCAGGTCAGGGCTATCAGGTACCAGGTGTTGTTATTAAGGCGCCCATGTCCCCAGTAATAACGCTTGGCCCTTGATGGGAAGTCGTAACTAGCTTGGAGGGTGAACGAATGATATCTTATTGAAACATTGACTGGGGTTGCTGACGAGAGCCAATGGAGTTCAATTTACGGAGTAGAGCCAGTATAATGGGTTGATGTATTGCGTAATTCTGTATGGGTAGTTGTAGATTACTTGTTACGGCTAGAGATGGATGCGTTGATAGAGACCAAGGCATTAAGGGGGTCAGAAAAGGTCACAATCTTGGCCCTATAAAGTCTGGCTGGATGTACACATGGAAAGAGAGAGGAAAAGATAAAGAAAGTAAATCATTCAAGGCACACGCCACAACAATAACAACAGGGTTCGCTTTAATTGAGGAAGACAGCCGTGACGAGGCTCATTTCGTTGCTTTTATTTTGGGGTAATGGTTCCCTCTTGCTCCCTTCTAATTCCCCGTCAACCGCTTGAAGGAGAGAATTGCTCCGCAGGAGTGTGTTGCGTGTTGCCTGTCTGGCTTCCTGCATTTGTTTAATTTCCGGGGGCACGGCACTCCATGGATCTCAATCTCTTGCTCCCCCTCCTCCCCCTACTTAGTAGGAAAATGGCGTGCAGCTCGGCATGGCCAGGCTTATTCCGCATGGGGGGCTAGCCAATCGAACAACGGGCCCCACCGAAGCCCACGGAAGGGAGTCCAGCCAACCAGCCAGCCAGCCCGGCTCATCCTAACTAGTGCCCAGCCGCTCTTTTGGCCTTCTGTTGTACGTACTTCATGCTTCCTACTATTGCATGTAGGTACGGAATCTTTCCAGTTGTTAACAACTGGTCCTTGACTATTCAGCCGGAGCTTGACTATAAGTATACAACAACACCTTTTCAGTATGCACACATGAAGAGTGATCCGTCCAATCGGATGCTTGGCCGATTCCCAAACCGGGCAAACAGTAGGTCGCCATGACCTTAACCTAAGCAAAACAACCATTGATGATTCCAGCTTCTTCGGGTGTTTCTTGGTGCGATTGAGGATTGTTCATATATCAGAAAATGATCAGCCTTGAGGAATGTCATCCTTTATGGTTCGATTGCTGCGTTTTACTACGCATATCCCCACCAAAGCCCCTCTAACCGAACCGTTCACGTGAAGTCGCGTCTAACACGCGCCGGTTAAGCACTTCTAGGTTGAGTTTTTAAACCCTCACGCGTCATACCTGTGTAACAAAGGACATAAAGCATTGGAACTCCGCCGCTCCCTTTTCAGACCCAACAATGAGCTTGTCTCTACCCACGGCTATGAGCCTGCGTGCCATCCCTTCCTGAAAACCCCTCCTCACCTTTACAGTCTCTACCGACATTTCTACCGCCTTGCTCAAGTATAGAGGTGACACCGCGTACCCTCCGCCGAAGTTGTTAAGCTCTAGCCTTCATGCCTTTTCCATTCACTTATGTTTGCGACCTGCTCCAACAGCTCGACGATGAGTTAAATTCCACGAAGAAGCAAAAGGCACCCAGCAAAGCCATCATTGCGGGCTGGTTTAAGGAACATCGCTCCCGCCTGACCTCCGTAGACAATGACGCCAGTGCTGTACTGTCAACGCTGCTACCTGAGCGTAGAACAGACCGTGTCTACTGCATCCAAACTACCCGGCTACATAGCATAATCGGTCATGCCTTGGGGTTAGGCTACTCCAGGGTGTTAGAACTACGCAGACACGAGACGCCGGGATCGGGCGTAGACCTCGGAGACTGTGTAGAGAGCATACTGAAAAGCACGGTAAGCATCGTAGTGTTCGTATCTTCATCACATCGGAATCACCTCCAGTGGCTTGCTCAACTTCGAATCACTCTCTCAGGTATTTCCGAATTATGCTAATGAGGAATCTAGCCCAATCCCGCCCAGGATCAGGAGCTCAGTGTAGAGAACATAGATGCTGTCCTTGGAGAAATTGCGGCAGCTTCTTGATTCAGCTCACCCAAGATACGGGCAAGCCGACAAGACCACGGCGAGAAGTATGCGAATCGCGCACTGGGCAGCATTTATGTGAAACTCAGTGCGCGAGACGCAAAATGGCTCACCCGCTTGGTCCTAAAGAATTATCAGCCAGTAGTGTTAGACGAGTATACTGTCTTCAGCAGCTACCATGTCTTGTTGCCACAACTGCTGAAAGTTCGGGATGACCTGACGATCACTACCGCGTTCCTGCGCCATGTAAACCAATCCGCTGGAGACTATAACCGGATCATCCCGGTTATGAAGCCAAAGTTGGGCATTAAGGTCGGGAGACAGCCATGGTTCAAAGGCCGAAGTATTAAAAATTGCTTGGACATGATCAGGGGGCGACCCGTCAGCGTCGAACAGAAGATTGATGGAGAATATTGCCAGATTCACATCGATCTCAGCAAAGGCTATCATTGTATCCAGATTTTCTCCAAGAGCGGGAAGGACAGCACCAATGATAGAGCTGCCTTGCACAGGTGCGTTTCCTCCTGCATATCACTGTATGCTAGCGCTGTCATTACTAAACTTTCATAGTGCTATTCGAGATTCACTAAGGCTGGGCAAGCCAGACTGCCCCTTGAAACAAGGATGCATACTCGAGGGAGAACTGGCCGTGTATAGTGACAAGGTACGCTATGAGATATTCAGTGGTCATTATCTAGTTACTGATCTCGAGCAGGACAGCAGGATTTCGCCTTTTCATAAGATTCGCAAACATGTGTCTAGATCCGGATCTTTTCTTGGTGCTGACAGGGACTCACAGTAAGCTCTCTTTACAGCCCAGCGAGGTCGTGATGCTAAAAGAGCCTAGGGCCCACGATCATGAGCATCCGATGATCATCTACTATGACGCTTTGATGGTCGATAATCAATCGCTGCTGTCACATTGCCAGTCTGAGCGAAGGAAGCGTCTAACGGATCTGGTTACCTGCCGCGAGGGCTACGCTGAGATCGTTCAAAGCCAGATCATAGCCTGCTCGAAGCGCACGGCTGCCGCTGAGTTACGAGAAGCTTTTGCCAAATGCATTACAAGCCGGGGAGAAGGCATTGTTATCAAGCCTGATACACCCTATTTCGACTTCTCCGCCCACCAGAAACTTTATGCATGCTGCAATATCAAGCTGAAGAAAGAATACATCCAAGGATGGGGCGATGTGGGTGATTTTGCAGTCATCGGTGCCAGCTACGAGGCAGCTGCGGCCAAGACGTACCAGATCCGAAACCTGAAATGGACGCACTTCTATATTGGTTGCCTGCAGAACCGGAACCAGGTCAAAGTGGGCAATGAGCAGGCTCGGTTCATGGTCGTCAATATTGTCGAGCTTAACGAGACCTTGATGAAGGCGTTCTTGGCTCATTACAACCCCGAAGCTGTTGCATTAGAAGAACAGGACATGTACGAACTAGAACTTCATGGTATAGCGCACACTAAGCCGCCTACAGTTGTCTTTGCCGATCCAGTCATCTTTGATGTTCGCTGTTTTTCGTTTGACAAGGAGCCGAACTCAAGATACTGGAGCATGAGGTTTCCGATGGTTTCCAAAATCCACTTCGACAGATCCTACATCGACGCTATCACATTCGATGACCTGCAGGAGGCAGCTAAGACGGCATTTGAGATGCCACAACAAGAGGACAGTCAGGAAATGAGGAACTGGATACGTGCCCTCGAGAAGGCAGACCCTCGCGGCATTGCAGTCGACACCATGAGCCAAGACAGCACATCCTCGGAGTCAACAGCATCATCTAGGCGGATTAGTGCTGAAGAGCACCGACGCGAAGGGAATGGGACTATCGAGGAAGATCTTAGACTTGCCAAGCCAACCTATGCAAAAGGTCCACCTGCTCTTCCGACTCCCCCGACGTCTTCCGCATTGGGACCGGAGCCCGCTTCTGGTCAGTTCGTGGGAGCTATTGATACTGATGCTGGAAGGCCAGAAACCGCGAAAAGGCGTTGCAATCCAGCAGACGACAGGCGAAACTCGAAGAGGCACCGTAGTCTCGATCATTCAAGCGAATTTGCCATATCTGCAAAGAGCCCTCAAAAGGACGTCACTGGTTTACCACCTAAAGCGAGAAGACCCCTAGGTCAAATTGACCCGAACGCTTTGAGTGAGAGTGCTTCGGGGGATGTGGATACCGAGAGGGCATACCTGTTGGACAAAACTCGAGTAGCCCGTGTGAAGAGGGTAGAAAATACTTCGCCTTTACCTAAACAGCCATCTAACATGAGTCCAACGGCATCTTCGTCGGTTCGGTCAGTCGATGGTGTGTCTAAGGAGGGAGGGAGTTCCCGTCAGACTGAACCCCCACTACCGCTAGAGGATAGAGCTGCAACTTGCACTCGTGCCGGCGAGACGTGCATTTTTGCCAATAAGTCCATCTTGTTATCGCCCTGCATTGCTACATATGCCTGGGTAGCAGACACCTTGCTCAAGGAGCATGGCATTGCGGAGTTCATCGTCGACCCCACCTCCTGGACTCGAGGGAAAAGCTCGAACCCATCTGGACCTCGAACTCGCAGCTCATCCACAAAGAGACGGAGACCGAATCGAGTGCGCAAGATCTGTCTGGTGGAGTCTAGGCGCCAGGAGGCAACACATGCTTTCATGAAGAAGCTCGAGGAGGCCAATCTCCAAATAAAGAATGGAAATAGGGAATGGGTTGCGGTTTACGACTGGAGGATTCTGGAGAAGGCGACTGAATTGGAATCAGGGAACCGCGGAGTTGGGAATTATGATCCATGGAGACAATTTTATGTCGGACTTGCATAGGGAGGCGGTTTTTTGCATGGGGAGCATTTGGGCTGCATGAGGATGCCCCTTGCATTAGGCGGGTTGGTTGTGTTTGCATTTTCGGAGCCATTGCATTTTGATTCTCTATTCTATCCCTGAATATGATGTCCCCTATCCATGTAAGGGCAAGAGATCGGGACCTTTACTACCGCGCGACAGCAAATTGTAGTGTCACATCACTAAATCAAGCTTGAGAGCGGTGCTTGAGAGCGGTGCTTGAGAGCGGTCATGTTGAGGCTAAAACTCTAAACCCTGGCATATCGATAACTGCCCTGCCATAGGGGCTATCGAAGGTCTGTTGATGTTCGGTATTTGATACTTGCGTATGGTCGACTAACTAACTTCTCCTACATGCCATCATCATATGACGCTCCGAAACGCACGTCGACTAGCCCCCCTCTCAGTAATCGTAAAACCCCTTGCCGCTCTTCTTGCCCAGCCACCCGGCGTCAACCATCTTAGTGAGCAGGACGCTGGGGCGATACTTGGAGTCGCCGGTCTCCTGGTGCAGCACCCGCATGATGGCGAGGCAGGTGTCGAGGCCGATGAAGTCGGCGAGCTGCAGGGGGCCCATGGGCACGTTGGTGCCGTTGCGCATGATGGCGTCGATGGCGTCGCGGTCGCCGACGCCCGTCTCGAGGCACACGATGGCCTCGTTAATGTACGGCATCAGGATGCGGTTGGCCAGGAAGCCCGGCGAGTCGGCCGACACCGACGCTACCTTGCCCATGCGCTCCCCGCAGAAGGCCACCGCCGTCTCGAGCGTCGCCGCCGAGGTCTGCAGGCCGCTGATGATCTCGACGCCCTTCTGCACGGGCACCGGGTTCATGAAGTGCGTGGCCACGACGCGCGAGCCGGCCTCCGGGCCTTTTCCGGATTTGGCGGCGGCGGCGGCGATCTTGGTGATGGAGATGGACGACGTGTTGGTCGCGAGCACGGCGTGCGCGGGGCACACCTCGGCCAGCCGCGCGAACACGTCGAACTTGAGCTCCGGGATCTCGGGCACCGCCTCGATGACGAAGTCGACGCCCGACAGCGTGTCGACGGACGTCGTAGGCGAGAGCCGAGCGCGCACCTCGTCCGCCTGCTCCTGCGTGAGGCGCGACTTGGAGACGTCCTTAGCCAGGAGTTTATCTGGCTAGCGTCGTCAGTTGTTGAGCTCTCCGTCTCCATCTCCGTCTCTCCTTCTCTCTCCTTGTCCCCTACTCTATCGCTTGCTCCATCAAGGGGAGTGGGAAAGGGGCACTGACCTGCGAATGCTAGCCCTTTGTCTAGGGAGGCTTGTGATGAGTCCACCAGCGTGACCGGCACCTTCGCCTTCTGCGCGGCGACCAGCGCAATGCCTAGGCCCTACGGTGTCCGGTGGTGTGAGTAAACCGGCGATGAGCCAGCCTTTTCTGGCGTTGGCAGTCACATGCCGAGGGGAGCTTGCCACTCACCATCTGCCCGGCGCCAATTACGCCTAAGCTCTTCACCTCAGCCGCATGTCGGGCGGGAGTGCAGCTAAAGCATCTCCTCTGGGTTGCTAACCTCAAAGCCCTTCTTCCAATTGCGGTCGCCATTTTGTCCAAATGGGAATTGTGAACTCGGTGAAGGGAGGTGAGATCAGAGCAATACCGAACCTCCTAGGTCATGAATGCCGGGTAACCTCGGCCTCGGATAAAGGCGGGTCTCAAGTCGAGATACCTACAGTACTACTGTACGACAGTAGGAACATGTCACTCCAATGTCGAGTGACCCACTAAAGCTGGAGACCCACACGCGGGGAGAAGGGGCGGCAGTAATTGACATTTGGCGCGTCGCGCTAATTTACAGGGGACGCGTCGCGTACGGCATCCACTTAACGTAGAATTCCCTGGTCTGGCTTGATATGTTGCTTGTGAAGAAGTTGACCTTGAACACAAGCAATTGAGTGCTAAAGAGGAGCTGATTCCAACTCCTCCAAAACCCAAGATGGAGTCGCTGGACGAAACCAAGGATATCGTGCATCCCGAAGTCCGGGCACATATCAACAGTCTCGTCTCTGCTGTAAGTTCAACTCTAGTCAACCTGAGCTTTATCTTACCCGATGATGTTGTTTTACTGATCCGAATAACCTGCACAGCTGGGTGGTTTCAGCGCCGACGATGACGGACGATACCTTCTCGGAGACTCCGCGCTGGAGGTCCTTCGGGACATCAAGAAATGGATTCGCTTCTACGACGAGAAGACCAACCGCATGGACGTCGCCCGATGTCTTGCAGAGGCGAACCTCGTCGATTGCGACTTACTACACATCCTCGCATCCTGGCCGGAGAATGAAACCGAAAACAAGTACAGGGCTAGAGCAGCGCTGGCATGTTTCGAGATACTGGTTCCCTTAACCTGGCCACTAGAACGCGATCTCGAGCAGATGACCATCAATCACCATAGGCACCTCCCGGTTCTACAGCTTGCCCAGCTCGGCTACAAGCGGTCGATCATCAACTTTGATGCTGCTCAGATCCTACATACTGCTGTGCGGGTTGCTCTGCCGTCGATGGCCCTGTCGCGCAGCGAGCGGACGTCGCGCGACGAAGGCATTATCAAGTTGGTTCTGCTGTTTCTGCGGAATATCGCCATGATCTCGCCCCCACCGGGCGTCAAATACGACGGCGACGAGTCTCAAATCTCGCGGTCTGCTCTGATCGATGCATTCTCATATCAGGACATCCTTCTAACCATTCTAACCATAGCGTCTAACATGGGGGAGGACTTCAACCAGGAAGGCGTCATTCTGATGGAGATCATCTTCCACCTAGTCAAGCGCGTCGACGTCTCGAAGCTGTTCATGGACGACAAGCAGCTTAGCAAGGCAAAGTCCAACGAACTCACGGCGATGATGAATAAGGAAGCCGCGATGCACAGACCCTACAACCGAAAAGCTCCGTCGAGACACAACCGATGGGGTACCATGATTTGGGTGGACCGGGGCGATGGAAAGGTGTCAACAGTATCTGGACAGGACGCGCTACTTGATGCAGCAACTCGACAGCAGAAGATGGATAGTAGCAAGGTGTATCGACCGCCGAGACGGCCTAGAAAGGACGATATGGAACCGAAGGATCTTGGCCCGCCTGTGTCACTAAATGCTAGGGCGCGGCAGCAACTGAAGGGCTTCGTCGAAGAGTTCTTGGACTCTGGCTTCAACCCCTTATTTCAACACATCCGAAAAAAGCTCGACGACCAGAAGGACTACATCTTCGAGTACCACTCACGGCAATTTTTCTACCTGGTGGCGTGGTTCCTTGAAGCCGAACGAGTCCGGAAGAAGGTTGTCAAGAATAACCAATCCACCCAGAATGGAGACGTTACGAGTTTTAACCTTGTGGCGGGCGTACTCAACCAGCAGATGTTCGTCACTCTCAACCGCACCATGGCGGACTCACTGGAAAACAAGCGCTGGCAGGATCTCTGCGCTACTATGAGGTGTTTCACGCAGATCCTTCTAACCGTTCAGGAGATGTTCGAATCCGGCAACGAAGAGGATGAGGAGATCGCAGAGAACACACTGAGCCGCATCTTCTACGAGGACGAGACGCACGACCGAGTCGCGACCATTGCTCGGAACTACAAAGATCAGGGGTTCGAATATCTTGACTCCTGTACCGAGCTGACGCACACCTACCTACGGGTCTTGGAGGGCTATTCTAAGCAGAACGTCGACATGCAAGTGCGATCGCGTCGTCGCGTGAGAAGGAAGAAGAAGGCGGCTAGGGCTGCTGCTGCTGGGGGAAGCGAGGAGAACCCCATTGAGGAGGGAGACGAGTCAGAAAACGACGAGGCGAACGCGGAGCGGATATCGAAGGAGCGGAAATTCGACTTCACCCGGTTCGCGGCTCGTTTCGTCCCGCAGGGCGTTGTGGACACCTTCGTCGCATTCACGAAGTACTACCAGGACCTCAACGATTCGCAGCTCAAGCGGGCGCACCGGTACTTCTACCGCGTGGCCTTCAAGCAGGAGATGAGCGTCATGCTGTTCCGGGTCGACATCATCCAGCTATTCTACAGCATGATCAAGGGCCCGGAGCCGCTCGACAAAGGTTCGAGCATGTTCAAGGAGTGGGAAGAGCTGACGAGGCAGATCCTCAAGAAGTGCTTCCACAAGATCGAGGAGCGCCCCCAGCTCATCATCGAAATGCTATTCTCCAAGCTCAACGCGACGGCCCACTATCTGGAATTCGGCTACGAGAAGCAGACCCTCTCGACGTCGCAGCCTAAACCAGCGGCGGAGCTGGAATTCCGACACACCGTCGAGTCGGACCGGCAGGTGGCAATTGCCGTCGGGGTCCTGCTGGACAAGAACCTGGCTCATCATGTCAAATGGGTCAAGGAGCAGCTGTCCAACGCGATTACCGAGCGGACGGCATGGGAGCAGGCGGAGAAGGCGATGCCATCTGTGGAAGCTGATGGGCAGGCCAGTACGGAGCAGTCAACGGAAAGCACCTTCACGAAAGAACCTCCTTTATTCTGTGAGTATCCCGAGAAAACCGACCAATATCAGGCACCGGACACTAACCTACCACAGCCCTTCGACCTGACGACGATGCTCGGCGCACAGCCATGTTTAAAAATTCACATCTCCGGCTGCTCATGAAGGTCGTCGGCTTCGAGCGGTTGGAGCCGACGATAGAAGAGCGCCCGGATGCAACATGGGTAATCCCGTCAAACCTCTCAGCAGACAAACTCCAAGGCTCCCTCGACCTAATCAACAAGGCCGAGTTTGACCCGCCAACCTTCAAAGACGGCAAGTTGGCCGAGGACCAACTACGCCGCAAGACGGCGCCGCGGAAGAAGGCCGTGTTCGACGACGACGACGACAACAACGGCGGCCTGCCCGACGACGACGACGACATCCTGTTCCCGGCCGGCGGGCCCACAACCAGGAGGGTCTTAGACGACCCGGACAAGCCCAAGAAGACGCGGCGTCGCCGCAGACGGCGCGGTAGCGAGGACGGGGAAGAAGGGCCGACAGAGGAGCAGCTCGAGGAGAAGGCGCGGGCACGGCGCGAGCGCGAGAGGGAAAAGGCTCGCCGCTTCAAGAGCGACGTCTACGTGCACGCCAGCGACGACGAGTCGGACGACGAGGGGGGCCGCTGGGCCGAGTTCTACGCCAACGAGGAGCGCATCCGGCAGCGGCAGAAAGCGGCCACGCTCGGCCCCGGCATCACGGCCACCGTCACCAAGCCCGAGCCCCCGGCGTCGTCGCTGCGGCGGCTGGCGCTGGCCGCGGGAGAGGCTCCGGATGAGGATGACGATGAGGACGCCGAGGGGGAGCGGAGGCGGAAGCAGAAGAAGCGCAAGGCGAGGGCGGTGCTTGAGGACGACGATGAAGATGCCGAGGATGACGATGGGGACGCGGACATGACGAGCTCGTCGCAGGAGTCGGCGGCCGCTGCGAACGCGGAGGACTCGGACGAAGCTGAAGCCGTGGCGTCGGGCACCGACGACACGCCCCTATCCTCAAGCCCGCACCGTACCACCACCGGAAAAGCGCCGAGCGCCAAGCGCCGGCGTCTGTCCGGCGTCCGGGAAGAACCGGCCGCTAACAACAAGGATGCGGATGACCACGCGATGGCGGATGCTCCAGACAAAGACGGCGCCGATGAAGAGGAAGAGGAGGAAGACGTCCCCCCGTCGAAGCCGGTGCCGCGGCGGCGGCCGAGGGCGAAGGCCGGCTTTATTATCGATAGCAGCGACGAGGAGTGAGGAGTACGGCCGGATGGGATGGACAAGGGCGATTGGCATCAAGGACAAGGATCCCGGTTGCAGCATAAGATACGTAGTTGTGGCGTTTGGCGTTTCGAGGCGTTCTGCATGAGAGATGCATGGATACACAATCCTGGGGTTTCGGATTGGAGGCGGTATAATACGTTGAATATGGCAAGTATTACGAGTTTAAAACATATCGAAACCGGGGTCCGGTTGGTACCTGACACAAATACCCTTGCGAGCGGAACTTGAGTTAAATTGGAACGATGTTACGTGCTGGTATTCATCCAACTATCGACTATATACGCAGTCTCCTTTCTAAATGATAGGAAGGGTCTGGTTAACGGTAGTAGACCCCACATAGCGAATGACCCCTTCGTTGCTAGTCACCTGAATAGCCTATCCTCATAAAGCGCTATTACAAGCCCGCACGCGAGTTCAGCCCCTGATTTATTTCTGCTGTAAATCCATCTGGTCAGCACTCGGAACCCCGCCAGTCACAATTCAACTAGGGTAGATAGGTTGCGCGGCTATTGCGAGGAAAGCGGATAGGAATCAAGACTGGGGTAGGCAGGCAGGCAGGCAGGCAGCGCAAAATGGCTGGGAACAAAAGAAACCAAAATCAGAACACTTATATATATGGGTAAACTTACAGGGCAGTTGGTGCAGCCGCAGTTCTGCTCGCACTGGCAGCTGCCGGCGTTAGCGCAGGAGCAGCCGCCCGAGGAGTTGCAGGAGCAGGCCATTTTTCTTTTTGCTGTTTGCGTTCGGTGGTATTGCGTCGTAGGCACTTGGGTGATTGATTGGTCGGTTGTAGTAGTAGTAGTCGTGGGAAGTTCTCGGGTGTCCAACAAGGTGTCTGTCCCTCAAGGTTCTCTTCGCAGACGCGAAAGGGGGTATATATACCCCCTTCTTCGTCCGCTGCTGGGCCCTTCCCCCCCCTCCACTTCCTCGCCTGTGCTCGACGCGCGGCACCACTCGTCTAACTGAGGGATGGGTGGAGACAGCCGTCAGACGAAACTTTGAAAGCCGATCGATCGCGCATCTCACAGAGGCACGAGACTCGAAAAAGGGCGGAGAAGCCTCGAGTCTGGGACCTGTTTTGGTCCAAATGGTTCGGATCGCGCGTGCGTGATTGGTGGGCCGTCGTCGAGTCTCCATCTCCTCGTTGTGTCATGGAGACGTCAGAGACTCGCTAGCTCTGCATAGCTTCGTACCCAGAACCGGCTGGCTTATGGATCAACTTTCGAGGTGGGGAGGGGAATTGGACCCGAGAAAATAACACGGATAGAAGAAGTCAGCATCGAATTATGGACGTGTATGATCATCCAGATCTCACGAGTCTGAGCAGGATGGATCATCCGGATAGCTTAGGGCGTAGACATTAGGCTTAAATCAAGCTCGACTTCACCAGCGAGCAGGTGAGCCTAGGGGAAATATGTACGAGCAATTGGATCACAGATTTATACGCAGCCGAACCACTTTGAAGTAATTTTTACTCGTTTGACCAAAAGCAACAAAAAGCAATAAAAAGCAATCCTAAGCTACATACCCTTTCCCAGGAGGGACACCTTATAAAACAAACATCATAAGAATAGACGGCGCGTCCAAAGCGCCCAGCGGCTTAAGCTACCGGATGTGTCTGTGCGTGGTATATATAGGGTGGATATTGTTCATTTCTTGTTCCGCTGACCGTAGGCCTTGGTCGCGTAGTCGCCCTGGTGGACGATGAGGTCCTCGGGGCGGTAGTCGAACTTGCCGGATAGGTAGCTCTCCAGGATGGCCTTGGTGCCGGCCGCGTACCGCTTCTGGGCGTCGATCGAGGTGCCGGACATGTGGGGGACCATGGCGTTGCCGCCGCCCCAGGGGTTCTTGGCGGTCCGGAGGGGATGATCGCGGGGCGCGGGCTGCGGGAACCACACGTCACCGCCGTAACCGCGGAGGTGCCCCGACTTCAGGGCCTCGGCGACGTCCTCCTTGACGACGATGGCGCCGCGGGCGGTGTTGACCAGCCAAGAACCTGGACAGACAGTCAGCGGACTTGTTTTTGCAACGGCCGGGAGTCTCCCGTTCGGTCCCGCGTTGTCAATGAATGATAGGAGGTACTCACCCTTCTTCATCTTAGAGATGAGGTCCTTGTTGAAGAGACCTCGGGTCTTCTCGTGCAGCGGGCAGTTGATGGTAACGACGTCGCACTGCGCCAGCATCTCCTCGAGGTTCTCGACGCGGCGGCAGCCGATCTCCTTCTCGACCTCGGGCTTGAGCGGCTGGTAGTCGAAGTATAGCAGCTCCTTGCAGTCGAAGGGCTTGAGGCGTCGCAGCACACGCTCGCCGATGCGGCCGACGGCGACGGTGCCCACGACCTTGTTCTCGAGGTCGTACTCGTTCTTGGCCACGGCGGCGACGTCCCAGTCGCCCGCCTCGATCTGCTCGTGCGCCGGCACGAAGTTGCGGACCAGGGCGAGGATGGTCATGACGACGTGCTCGGCCACGGACACGACGTTGGACCCCGTGACCTCGGCCACCGTAATACCGCCATTGGTCTTGTTCGCCGCGTCAAGGTCGACGTGGTCAGAGCCGATACCAGCGGTGACGGCCAGCTTCAACTTCTTGGCCTTGGCAAGACGCTCGGCCGTGAGGTAACCGGGATGGAAGCTGTTGCGTTATGTTAGTCACCACTTATAAAAGCCAACTTTCCCCTTTTTCATATCCATGAACACAGTCCAATGGTTCTCTCCCCCTTCTTTACTATTGAAGTGTCCACATACGGGGTCGTAATGATAACTTCAGCGTCGACGAGCTCCTTCTCGAAGACGGAGTCCTCGCCCTCCTTGTCGGAAGTGGTGACGAGGGTGTGGCCCTGGTCCTCAAGCCATTTGCGGAGTCCGAGCTCGTTCTCGGTCGTACCTAGAAGGTCGGGTTGCTGTGATGGGGAGGAAGAAAGCTATGTTAGCCAACATAATCCATCGGCAAACTTCTAAGCCCATGATGGTTTGTGATAAGTGATCGGGGGTATAATCCACCACATCTGGTGACTCCACATTGGAGGGAACCCTTCAGGATGCCCTCACCCCGCTATTTCCAAGTGCGGCAACGTCACCTCTTGAAGGTAATACCCGTCTCCAATCACCCCTTGCTATATCACGTATGCGCGAGACCCGCCCGCCAACTTCACCTGACTGCCCCCCAAGCTGCAAGCTTACGGATCGGGACATTTGAGTCTTTCGGTCCAAGGACCTTCGGCCCGCGAGACGAGGACACATATTCCGCAGTTTGGGTGGTGCGATTGGGGCATTCGGGCTGCGGGGTTTAACGGCTGGCTTACATCTTGGGCATGCTTTCCCCCGTCGTATAGTACAGCAAGAACTTTAACCTTTTCACGCGAAGTCGTTAGTAAACGAGTCGAAACCGGCATTCCGAATGAGACTGGGCTGGAGGGAAACGAGGAGGACGAGGAGGACGAGGAGGGTATCTTTGACGCGACGGCCGGGCGTGGCGTCACGCTGGCCCGCAGCGACGAAGACGCCCAAGGAGAGGCAACAGAACGAGCTGTAGAGGTGGAGAAGGCCCTCGTTGAAGAGGGACGGATTAATAAACGACTGGAACGAGCAAGGAATACCATTTTGACCAAGTTAATACGTTACTTGAATGAGCTGCGAGCAGACAGAAGTGATAGACAGGTAGGAGGAGCAGGAAGCCGAGTCGCTTATAAGGTTATAACAAGAGACTATTTACGTGTGCAGTAAAGAGTATACGAGCAACCGATGACGAAAGGACACGGGATACGCAAGGGATCGATGTGTAAGGACGACGGTTCGAAAATACGACTGTTAGAATCCGGAAGGAGCATACCCAATCTTTATGGGATTCGGGATGCACCTCGGACACAAGGGTCCTTGAATCCACACACCTCGACTACCGAGCTCGGCCCAAACTACGGAGGCTAGCCTGAGGTCATTTCAGAGGAGGGGTTCCACGATGCTATTCTGGCATGTCGGATAAGTTGTCTGGTCGCAGCTTCGACCAATTACCCGTGTCGAACTGGCCGAAGGAGATCCTGGAACGGGGATAGCACATCTTCGCGCTTACCTATGTACTATCGTGTAGCATGGGGTGAGACCCTGTGTCATGATTTTGCCTCCAAGGACGCTGTTCTCCGTGCTCCACGCATGCAAAGTTCCAACTGCAGCTAACGTACTACTGGCACGCCGGCAGGTCGCCGGACAATTCAGTACAGTTCGCGCTTTGTGTGGTGCGGTTCTTGCATTCCCCGCAGTCGCAAGGGTGGTTGTCGAGCTGCGACATTGATGCTCGGGCGCATGGGATTCCTGTTCAGGTAGTAACTCATTTGCCCAGCGAGAGAGCCGATGGTCACGCATCTCCTGGTGATTGGAGAATGCCGCCGCAATGCGAAGCACAGCATCTCAACATCCTCGTCAGTCGATTACCCCGCCGACCCGACTGTATGTTCCGGTTGTTTGTCTGCATGCGTCGCATCGAGCAGCTTGAGCCGGCACGCTACCGGGCTGTCTCGGAGATGGTTCGGGATTCGTGGGATGCGGGGCGAGCCGATGAAAGCCCCATCTTGCCGACCTCTCTCATACAGTACGCTCCAAATTGCAACGAATTGATTGGGTTGGAGAATCTCGGGAGAATTTATAGGGGGCGACCGCTCCGTACTCCGGGAGTGTCTTGGTAACCCTTAATCATATACGTCCGAAGTAGCTTCTGCTTCTCTTCAAGAAGGCATAAATGGCCACACATACTGGTTATCCTACGAGGCCATCCAGCATCTTACGTCCATGGATACGGGAAGGTTAAGCTTCACAAGCTGCCAAACTGCCATGGAGCAATAAACTTAGAAGCGGCTGAAAGGTAACAAGGTCCCGCTGCGGGGAAAGCTTCCCCTGTCGGGGGCCGGAGCTCCTACGTATTCCAATTGAACGTCACTGCGCCACCCCGCAATGGGACGGTAATGCGCGATTGTTATCCCCCTATCACGCACCTTCTTTGTACCCACTGTTATAAGACAGTTTCTGAAGGTTGAGAGAGTCAAGAGTGTTTCTATAGAGACATGATCCGCATGATAACTGGGTTCTCTAATGAACGTGCAGCTCTCTTGTGACCCGTCTAGTACTCTACACCCAAACAAGGACACACAATCCATGGCTGCTTTTCCAGGAGTCTAGGGTCATCGTCGCAAGTCAGTCGTGCCTGGTCAGCGGGAACTAACATAGTCGATCTCAGGCAAACAAGGACCTCGGCAAACGCTCGACCGGGATGACCAGATGAACACCGAATATGTAAGGGATCTGAAGACATCCGACCGTTGTTCTATAGCGGCGGAGAATCCAATCGGGTCTATTCTCCGCCGTTTCTAAAAGGAACAGGGGGGAGGCTTGAGATGGGGATATCTCGGTATCGGCCCGAGATCACTCCACTGAGCTCTGATGATTCTCCGAGTTTCCGAGAGACGTAGCTCATTCTCAAATATCGAACGCCGCTGCCATCGAATCATAGCGCGGTCTACTCTGTCTGTCCAGCAGTACAGCCCTTGTGGATACGCAACCCCCGGAGCAGACCCTTTACTTGTACAGAGCCTACTTATAACTAGAAGAATGGCATCAGCCATTACAACGCCAACAAGAAGAAAAACTACTTCTCCGTTGCCTCACTCTTGACGTACGGGAAACTGGGACCCTCGCTGACGGCTTTGCAGGACGACAGAGTTAGTTCTTTGTGCTAGCGTCAGTGATGCGAGTTGATGACGCTCGTTCCTACTAAGCAACCGCTAGGCCAGTAATTCCCACGCCGAAGAACCCGTGTGGTAACACCTCAGCAAGTCCTGCGTTGTTTGCGAGAACCACCTCTTGCTCACGACAACTGTCTAAGGCACGGCTACTCGAGATTCTTTTCACATTTGCTTGCGTCAATGGGGACCTCCGTGTTGATTGAAGGGTCCGACTTGTCTAGTGCTCGAGTTGAATCTAAGGGGCTCATACGGTTGCGGATATCTTTATCCGGTCCACGAGTGCTCATACAGCCCATTGCCGTATAACGGGGAAAGGCACATATGAGAAAAGAACAGCCACTCCTATCACGTACGACCATACCACGTGGAAAGCTCGGGATCCCGTACGCTTCCTTTAAACAAGCCGCATAGGGCCATAGCTGGGTCGGTGACGACCAGAGAATCCCTGGTGTTGTATGTTTTGCTTTCGTCTATTCCGTCAAATACGGTACCCATCATCGTGTAAACCGGTACAGGTGGTTTTTTTTGCCATCGGCCGTCCGTAATAGTCCAGATACAGGATAGAGGCATCGTACCCGAAAGCTCGCTAGTTTCATTCCTTTCGGACGACTCACGATGGATAAGACAGTTCTCGAGATCACCTATAAGGCATAAACGTTTCCGGTTCTTGACTTAAGCAAACCAAAGACTAACATACTTAGGTTCACAATCTGCATGGAGCCCCTTCGACCGCTGTATTGATCTTATCACGAGATGTATTCAGATAAAGGGGCTTGATATGCCCGGTTCTCCACCACTTTCTCCCAGGTGGAAGGGATCTCGAAGATCTTTTTCGAAGGAGCTGAGTGTCTGGGGGCTGTCTGAGTCTAAGTAAACGCGGAGGTGAATGCTTCCCTGATAACCAATCGAACATTGAACAAGCCCGCCACAACAGAGCTCAAATGTCACCACGACGAACATCTTTCAACACCCTCTACACCCCCAACTTTCGCCTTAGTGCCTCTTACCCCTTGGTTGTTGTTGTGCAGAGATGGCCGTCTGACATACCATTCTATCGCTAGACTACTACCCAGATAACGACGATGAGACGGACTTCCTCGAGGAAGGGTTCGAATTCCGGGTGCGTGTAGTCTTCAAACACGAGGCTGTGAAGAGTTATTATAGCTACTATCCGTCACGATGTTTTCCACGCGTGATCGACATACCAGCGAAAAAAATCGAGTTGATCCACCAAAGTTGCTCTGAGCTTATGTAGATCGGCGATAGCTTCTGCTCGAACGGAGTTTTACACTGGTCGCGTGCCCTTTTTCCTCTTCTGTCGGTATAGGACGCTACGATACGTAGCGATGCCTACTCCGTACCGGTACCTAATACTCACAGCTCAGCGCAACCTAAGACTTGGGAGCTTGGGTATGGTCGACACTTGAGCGAGCACCGAAATAGCATCACTATCTCATGGTGTAGTGATTATCATGAGGAGTCACTTAAACTCCTCGAAAGCTTGCTGCGTACAACAGAAATGGGGTCTAGGACCACGAATTGGCTGTTTGACCAATACACTGGAGAGGCTCTGGACATGCTCCAGAACTATTGAGAGTCCAAAACGGAGCTCCTCTAGGGACACTGGATTCGACCCGACTACACCGATACCTGTAGGCTATAGCTAAGGCGAAAGAGACCGCGCCGCGCGAGTTGACGGTCACCGAGGCCCCTCTGTTTGGTTCTTACTGACCTTTTACACCATATTCGCTGCCCATGATATCGAAGAATAAAGAATATGGAGCGACGCTCCACAGTCGATGTATCAAACGCCCGCTTACCCAGCTCCTCGCGCGCCTATGTAGCTAGCCCCTATCCCCAAATATTGCCTCGCGAAACCCCAGTCTCCATGTGCCAAGCAGCGCCCCCCGCGGGGGGAAAAGGGCTATATCTCAAGCGATCAACTACTAATAAATTGTGCCTCCCTAGACCGGGAAGCCATCCACACATCCAATTCGCTACCTCACTGAAGACTGACTATGTGGCGTCCGAGGAAATAGCAACCCCGCCCTCTGAGACGATCCGCTGGTTTCCCTGTGTCTCAAGCGCGCCGGTACGCTGCGACGAGTCGGGAGGTAGAAGCCGCCACAGCTTACTGTACGCATACCCACAGCGAGACAAACGACTGGGCTTCTACGCCTGCATGGCCACTGTCTGGCTGATAGCCGTGTGGTAGGTGTCGTGGCAGGATCTAAGATCCCTAGTCCGTGGTCCAGATTTGGGTGACCTCTTCTTGGAGGCGGGCCCCGTTTCCACACGAGAAGATAAGCAATTAATTAATCGGTCAGCTGGTGACTGCTCGTCTGGATAGGGGCAGCAACCCGCCAAAAACAGTTTTCCCGATCTTAACGTTAGATGGTGGCTGTTCCTTAAAGGGATGGGGTTATGTGGAGGAACCCCCCACGGTTCGTTTTCTCCCATGCTGAGCTGCCCTGTTAACTTGGATTCATACGAGAGGAGTGACTATGGCCGCAATGGCCATGAACTAATATGCAATCAGTCATAAGCCGTTCCCTGTTGAACGTCTACGTTTTAAGCCTACGCCTACGCCTACAGCTAAGTAACAAGATGTAGCACTCGTCAAACAAGTGCTTTCGACTGAGCTTGATGTCAATAAACATACTTCCAGGATAGATAGAATTGCGCGCCGTTAATGAAAGCCGGATGTGCGAAGCCAAGCTCTGGTTCAATTGTTGCTAGGCGCTATATTAATTCCCGTCGCGAGGTTACGCTAGCCCGTCTCCTTCCCTTGACTGCCTCTTCTGTATACAGACAATAAAATATATACAAGAAACATTTTTCTGAACTCAGATGGCATGGACCATCCTGCTTCGGGAAGACCAACCCACAGCAGAGTAGGTTCGCGTGCTGATGAGACGAACACTCTCCTCGAAATCACTGGTGCCGTTGCCGGGGTCGGCGTCCGTGGCAGCACAAGTGGGCTTCTCTCCATTCTTACCCAGACTGCCATCGACAGCGGCAAAATGGTACTTCTCGCTGGTGGTAGCCACCATGTTCTGAGCGGCCTCCTCAGTCCAGCCGTTGATGAAGTCGCCGTGGCTGCTGAAGGCGTTGCCGGAGGCCAACCTGAGCGGGGCGGTACCGCTCCAGCCGTCGGGGAGGACCTTGCGCAGGTCGTAGCGGATGCTGAAGCGCAGCTGGGGCATGGAGGACATCCCCTGGGGGCACCAGTTAGGCGTGCCGTAGCTGCGCGACTTGTAGGCCGTCTCGAGGGTGCCCGAGTTGACGCAGTTGGGGAAGTACAGCAGGGTCTGCAGGTGGGTGCTGCACGTGCTGCTGGGGAAGCCGTTCTCGTCGGTCCCGATGCCGCTGTCGCCCTCGCAGAACCACTCGACCTTGGCGTCGCTGGGCATTTCGGCGGCCGTCTTGGCACTCGCGCTGCCCGCCACCATCTTCAGGTTCTGGGGGATGGGGACCTCGGCGGGGGTCTCGCCGAGGTTGTAGTAGGCGCTGAAGCGCATGACCGGCACGGGCTCCCACGAGCCGCTGGCCGACTGGTAGAGGAGCGTGGGGACCCAGTAGACGGAGAAGTCGTTGGGGTTCTCGGCGTTGGTGCAACCCCGCTGGAGCTCGGCACTGGTCGTGGTGCTGGCGGTCACCGCGTCGGAGCCGAAGAACGAGTGAAGATGCGACTCGGTGAAGGAGCCGGGGAATACGATGGGGTCGATGTTCTTGTACATGAACGGGGACATGATGTTGACTTGGGTGTAGGCATGTGCCACTTGGGCAACAAGGCCGCCGGTGAGGGCGGCGCGCAAAAGAGTGGAAGAAGGCATCCTGTGCTGTAAACGAATGTAAATCTGTTAAAGTTAACGAACGTAACGTGTTGCGGTTAAGGAATGAAGAGTGGCACGACGAGAACGGAGCTGACACAGAGAAACAGAAAGTCCATCATGTCAAGGGCGAAGATCCGGGATTAAAATAGTTCTCAGGCGACGCCCCCTACTATGTCGTCCCTCGTAATGCAGTCCCGATGCCCAGGTAGAATCGTACAGAACGGACATAGTTTAGTCTTGGCAACGTTCCGATTTTGCCATGTTAACCGCCAACATCCCTAAGTTAGCGCCAGGCTTGCCCCCATAGTTACTCGCTAAGTGGGTAGCGAATAGATTGGCGGGTTGCGAGCGATGCGTCTGGATGCTCATTGACAGATCATCTTGAATAAGCAAGTCCGTTTATATAGGTTCATGGGCCGACTGCGCTTCGGATAACAGCCGAAAGCAACTATTTTCCATGTTTCGCGGGTGCGGTTGTAAATTCGAACTGAGCTGTATGAGGCGTGCCAATCCTAAGTGAAAACCTTCTTGTCGTCTAGGAAGCGAAGTAATGATAGGAATATTTACTCTAGCTTATGCAACCCTATGGATGGTAATATATGTCGTATAAACATCTATCCCGACGACTGGGCACATACCATCACTACTTGCATATAACGACTTTGAATGCGCCGCAACGCATACCTTGGCCAGCCCCGAATTGCCCAATCATGTCACAACGCGAATGGAATATACTTCCTTTTTAGGGCAATGGCCAGCTAGGTGCCACTAAAATTGTTGACACTAATGCTCTATGACCCATGCACGCCATGCATCGGATACGGCCCGCAAAATGTGGTGCTTATTTATTTGAAACGAAACAGGGCCCCTGAACAAGCCGGCAGTATGGGGCTCGGATATTGCGGATGAACTTTCGAAACAGAAGATGGGCCTAGCATTCCACTGCATGTCACTTAGAGGCTTCAAAGATACTTACTGCAGTCACATGGTCGGGAGTAAGCTTTGCTTTATAATGGAGAGAGGCTTACTCCCTATGCAAGTAGTTTGGCATTCATATGAGGATTGGGAACTTCCAGGGGCGCTTCCGCCTAATTCTCGTCGTTATTCTGCATTGGTTTGAATGTTCCCTGCCACTTCAGAACTTCGTCGACTTAGAAAGGAAGGTTCATTTCTGGAAACGCTCACTCGAGACGCCCGACTACCGTCCATGCATATACCAGCGCTGTCCTCGTTCATAACCATACCATACTTGAATGAGCAGTCATCAGCCAGTCGTCACTTGTTCCATGCCTTGTAGCCCTCGTTCTTCTGCTTCTGCCGCGTGTTCCAGCCGAGCTTGCCGCTGATGCTGTTGACCCAGTCCTCACTGCGGCGGCCGTGCGGCTGAACACTGGCGAACGGGAAGCGGCTGGCACTGATGGTGACGTAGTCTCCCGGGTAGAGTTCGATGCGCTCGCGGCCGTCGAAGCTGGCCCAGCTGTTGGTGCGCGCGTCGTACGGCACGCCGATGCGCAGCACGATCGTGTCAGGCAGGATGATGGGCCGGAACGACAGCGTGTGCGCGCAGATGGACGTCACGAGCATCACCGGGTTCTCCGGGTGGCAGAGCGAGCCCCCCGCCGCCAGGTTGTAGGCCGTCGAGCCCGTCGGCGTCGAGACGCAGACGCCGTCCGCGAGCACCGAGGTGAAGTGTTCGTCATCCCCGAAGATTTCCGTGTAAGACATCGCTGTGTGCGGTGAGCCAGATTGTCACGCTATGGATAGCTCTTGTTAGCGGTTGAGGATACTTACTGGGATTCGGGCCACGATCTATCACGATCTCGTTGAGAATCTCGTAGGTGCCGTCTGGCTTGTGGGTGTGTTCGTCGTCTTTCTCCTCACCAATGAGCTCGTCAACGAGATCTCGCTTCTTGTAAACCTCCTCCCCGTCCATATCGTTGACCGGCTGAAGTTGTTGCCTCGTCTTCTTGGTTCTCATGACAGTGCCCTCGAACCGTAAACGCAGGCTGACAGTGACACCCTCGTTAAAAGACTTATTGAGGATATCCTGGTAGTCGTTGAAATCGAATTTGGTAAGGAAGCCAAGGCTGCCAAGGGCGAAGCTGAGGACTGGGGGCACTATACGCTGAAAAAGCCAGCTAGCATAGAGAACGGTCCCATCTCCTCCCAGCGTAATGACAAAGTCGAAGGTATGGGGTTTAGTACGGCACATCTCCTCATCCCAGAAACGTAAGCGCCTAGCCAAATCGTCGATAGGGGCGTCTTCGTCCATCTCGCCTGCCTCGATGTACTCTTTCCGAAGTTCTTCCAGCAGACCCGAGACATTGAGTACTTTGTTGTCCTTCAAGCTGCGTTCCAAGTAGACAGTGTGTCTTACTTCGCGCTCTCTGCTTAGTAACCATCTAGTCACCTCTCTCGTCTTCGGGACCAAGTCGTAGTCGTAGACTTTAGTTAGAATGAAGATACTTGTGGCCTTGAACTTAAGGCGCATGCTTCCCAATCGCCGGCTGAGCTCTCTAACACCCCATGCCATTTCGCTCAGTTGCTGCTTTGTCAACAACCGACTATGCATCGCTTCCAGTCCCTGCGCCTGTATATCCGAGTCTGATCTTTTTCTCGAAAGGGTTCTCGTCCACATCTTCTCGTCGGTCTGGCCGGCGTCGGTACTATTGTCACTATCCAGGTCTGCGCCGGAAGCCTTCTCTTCTGGCTGGCCTAACCCCTTCGGCTCTACATATCGATCAAGAGCTCTCTCGACAGTCGCATCCTCTTTTCTCTCGTGCACTTCGGGCGAATCTCGGTGGCCATTTACGGCTTTATACGTATTTGAGCGGGCGGCGGGGTTTTCGAGCAGTTGGTGGACGAGGCATTGGGTCTTCTTGGAGCGATGGCCGAGATGGGGTGCACTGGACTCGGTCGAGACCAGAGAGCTCTTCCGACGGTAGGGATTGCCAGGATCAAATGTCACCTCAAAAGCTTTCGTGTCATCGTCACTACCGCTGCAGGCTTCGTCGTCATAGTGGACGTGTTTGCCGTCCTTGCCAGAGTGGGATTGCTCGTCTGTATCTTCTGTCATCTTGAAAGAGCTCTTATATCGATGCCGGTATGATGCTATATAAACTGCAACGCCGTCTCGAGATGATGCAAACAAACTGGCAAAAGGGAGACAAAGTTGCTGTCGTGCTCTATGTTCTAAGTGGGAGTAGTGCACGGAATAGTCTAGATCGCGGCCTGTTCCAAATGCGGCGGATAGACCAGCCGAATGGTCCAATTGATGACGATACTGTTTGTTGCGTAGAGTCAGCCACATGCATAACGGTTTGTTTAGTGGGGTTGCTCTATATCAATGACCTAATGCTCTTTATCTTATCAGATGTTATTAACCTACTTAGGAATAGTTGGATCTATGGTGCCTGCCAAGTATGTACCTCCTGTTTCGACTTCATTATGTATGGATCAACTATTCGACATTACGATATTTATGCCAGACATTGCCTGAAAGATGTCGATACTTAAGAATGTCTTTATATTTCATGGCAACGACAGTCTACGTCGCTTTATTCCGCTAGCGGGTCGATTCAGGCCGCCGCCGCCGAGGCCTTTCCGCAGCCGATCTTGTATCTATATTTTCTGCTTATTGAGCCCACTCACATCCCTATCGCTTTGAAAATGAGGAACGTCTTGGGTCTAGCAATAGGATCGCCGTATGGCCTTAAATTTTGAGCAAAGGTGTGAATAAAATAAAATTTGGAAGGCGTGACGGCACTAGAGGATCAAGAGCTCGAAGTCAGCTACGAGAGGAACTATGGCATGGGACAATTAATATAAACAAGTGTTTCTCTGTAGCCTTTTGTCTAGAATATATGTAGTTTTGCTCAGAGGCGTGGGATATCATTACTTCCCGGAACGCTGAATTCGCGTCAGCAATATCAATTCCTTTTCTTGGGGGGAGGGGGCGCTATTGTGTGCCTATCGTGTGCCTACGAGCGTACATTTGACCAGCATATGCAGCCGGAGTGCTCGCAGATACTCGGCACGGCCTCAACTAAAGGGCCAGGAATCCGGCTCCGACACTGTAGTCATACTCCGCGGCATTGCTTTGCCCTGAGATGATCCGGACGACCGATTGGGTTCCCGAGATCCCGGCTTTTCTCCGTGTGGGGGTACCCGCTGCGGGGGGAGGGGGGAGGTGGTTTTTCCGCAGTGGGTTTCGATCTACCATTGAAGAGGAGGCGGTACGAAGAAGATGACGATTAGATATGGAATTGATTGCTTTCAGATGAAATACACGTTATTTCAATTTTTCTGCTTGACATAATTCATTTGGTTCTGAAGCCAGGTTCGGAATCCGGTTTCTTGAGGACCCAACAACACGCCGCAACGATGCCTGACTCGCAAAAGATCGCAACGCTCGACGTAAGTCGCTAAAGATATCCACCACCTAACGAACCATAACTAACACGCGCTCAGTCGAGCCTTGCCGAGAGGCTGCCGGCCTACTCGAAGACCCTCTTCCACGCCAAGGCATTCAAGAAGCTCAGCTTCGAGCGGATCGCCGAGGAGCTAGGGCGCAGCGAAGTCGCCGTAGCCGCCTTGTTCTACGGTCAGGCCCAGGCATCCGAAGAGGACATCGAGAAGCTTTCGGCTCTCCTTGGCGTTGCCAAGGCCGAGCTGGAGGGCGCTATGGGAGGCTTCCCCGACCGGGGCCGCGCCGGCCCAATGCCTCCGGTCGAACCACTCATCTACCGGCTCTACGAGATCGTGCAGAATTACGGTTACGCCTTCAAGGGCGTCATAAATGAGAAGTTCGGCGACGGCATCATGAGCGCTATTGCGTTCTCCTCGAAGGTGGACAAGGAGGTTGACGCTGATGGCGTTACGTGAGTTCCCTACCGCCCCTCCTTCGGTTTGTGCTGAGGGCAGAGCGCTGACATGCGATAGCTGGGTTAATATCACTTTAAGGGGCAAATGGTACGTTGAAATCCTAACGGAGTCCTTGAGGATTTGCTAACAGGTCCTAGGTTGCCTTTCACTCGATTTTAGGGTTAGTTGCTAGAGGGCCATCATCCTGTACTAGTCTCCAAACCGCGATGGAGGACGCCTTGAGATGCATAGGTACTGTCTATGTACTGGCTTTGCTAAGAGCTATGATTATGGGTAGACAGGCCATCTCTCGGTAGGCATGCAGTTTATTATGAAGTGCGCGTTCAGTTCCCTACTGGGATAGTGTCTTCTCGCCCTCGAGCCTCATCAATACAGTTACACGTATGCTATGTATGTCTCTGAAGACATCTAGGGATTTAGCCGCTCAGTCATACCTATGTATAATCAATGCCAGGGTTTTGTGCTCATATCTTCCAGGAGAGTCTTAGTACGCCTCCCGCGACGAGGAGAACCGAGGACGTCACAATCGATTGTAGGCACACTTTCCTAAGCGATAGTACTTCGACCAATATTTCTATTCGTCATACTGCTAAAGCAGATGAGCTGCTTCTTAAAGTAATCCACGGGTATGCCCGTAACGTCAATGACTGCTATAATATCTTGAGTTCCTCCCTGGAACAGCACTATAAGCTGGCAGAGTCGGACAGACTTAGGCACAAAGGTAAGAGTCAAGTGGGTGCTTTCATGGGTAAACCGGCAAGCACATAGATGCCTTCTATCTACCATTATACGTTCATCATATGAGAGCGTACGTGTATCTCAGCCTAGCATGGAAGGCTCTGACGCGTTGGTATCAAGATAGTTGAGCCGCCAGACACCTCCCTCCCAAACAGCTCGTCTATATACCCTACACGCCCAATATCCGAACAACCACAGTCATCCGTCCAAATCTTTCCCATTTCCTTCGCGACGAATCCTTAATTGGACTTGTTAGTATTACTTGTTTAATGCTCAAAACACTACGACTCTAAGATGCATTGCGACGTACATACTAACCCTACGTGATCCGACCCCGAGTATTTTGACCATTATACACTGCTTTAGCCAGTGGCTTCTGGTCCATCCCGGATGCTTTTCCAGTCTGCAAAGTCCATGCCTGAGGGCATTCCACATCGGTCGTCTGCACAGAACGTTAGAGGCTGACCGTCCGGGTCCTCCGGCAGCAGCGACGAGCCACAGTGAACACAATGAAGACTTGCAAGCCCAGCGTCATGGTCGGAATCTTCAGACATATCTTCTTCACTCATGGACTGATTATGAAGGGCACTGGTGTCAGCTGAGCGCTCAATTTCACAGGGATATTGAGTATTAACTGACTGGTCAACTTCATAGTCCTGATCACACTCCTCCGTTTCCCATGCATTCTCCTGGTTCGCCCCTTCCTGTGCAGGAGTTTTGTTCAGATAATTGTCAAAGTTGGCGGCAAATATGGCGAGAAGAGCTTCGTCAGCCTGATCTGATGCCATGTTGTGGTGTAGTGGTCAAGCCTTGTTCTGGTTGATATGTTAGCGGTCAAGGTTCTGCGCCGGGATACCTCTACAGATGATATCCTCGTTTCGCGTGCGGCGTATGTGGTGTGTATGGTAGCCAGTTGCAAGGGACAGAAAGCCTTCCGCAGAGCTTCAGCTACGGGGCGTTTTATAGATTCTGGCATGTATGATCGATGGTGAACGGGACAACATACAAGCTGTCGTTAGTAGACATTAGCCCAATAAAAACTGGAATCGGGTCTTAACTGACCATTGTATTACCACAATAACATTGTCCCTAGGCTGGCCTTGTCATTGTCCTCTAATTCAGCCCACAGTGTCATTGCTCCGGGTGGACAATGGAGGAGTGCTGTCACTAGTGCTCTTTTGCAAGAGGATCAAGGGAGTGTGACACAGCGAGGAGCATAATGGCTAGGCTTTAATGCTAGTCCCACGCAATATGCTCATGCTTCTGCTTAGACGCAGAAGTTCCCCATGTCCCAGAATATTAAATCTGTTTAGAAAACTCTCTTGAAATTATTCGAATAGCTGATATTTGGTAATGTAGCGTTCACCTAGTTCCGGAGAGGAAGCCAACAAACTTTGAAGGCAATGGAAACTAAGTAGCAATTGGCGTGTTGTAGAACGTCCAAAGAGAGGTTCATATGATAGGGTACATGATCAAGTAAAACTAAGGGGCTGCTTAGATAAGCTTATCAGCCCCACTTGACGAGCCCTGACCAAACTTCTCTTATACATCATCCTCGGCAGAGATTATCGACACTCATCTTGCCAAAAGATAAGAACGGTCATATTGGTAGACCCACGGAGGAAATTATTGGCATCCATTTCTGCACACTAGCTCTCAAATTTCCGGATTCGAATCGAGCAATCTGGCTGTTCCGAAACTTGCTATCAGCCACCTTACCTCAACCTTCGGAACCCCACCATCCAAAAATCTGTTTAGGAGTTGAGTAGACATGACTAAGCAGCGACCGAAGGCCTTTCTCAAACAGGCAAAACCAAAACAGAAAAAGGAGCAGGTAAGAGTAGTTCCGACAGGGCTCGGAATTCGCTGCATCTCATGTTTACCGACATCTGTAGAAATTGGAAACCGCAGATGACTACCTGGCAGGTAAGGGAGCTCGGAAGCATGATGCGAATTGACACATCTGTCTAATGCGGTATAGCCGGCGTCGACTTCGAAGAAGCCGCTGGCAAATGGCGCGCCGGTGATGCTGCCAAGTCTATGAGATTCTTTAGGCGAGCTATCGATGTCTACGGCGAGGGTCTCCAGAAATTTCCTGATAATTTTGACCTCGCCTACAATAAGTACGTTTGAACCCCGAGTTACCGGGTGAATTGTTTGACTGACGCGGTAGTAATCATCAGGGCACGGGTACAGTTGGAAATTGCTACGCATCCGGTTCTGGTTGAGAAGCTTGAGGAGCCAGTGCTTGAGGCGCTCCAGATTGCCCTGGAGTCACACCGATATGCCCTCCAGCTTGACCCAGACGATGCCAATACCCTTTTCAATACCTCGCAGGTTTTGGCGGGTATCGCCGAGAGCATCGCCAATGATGAGTACCCTCAGCAAGCACTACAACTTCTCGAGGAGGCAATAGGGCTACAGAGTAAATGCCTTGATATTCAAGAGGCCCAATATTCAGAGAGCCTTGAACTGGAGCGTATGGCAGAAGAAGAAACGAGACGGGAAAACCCAAGCGAGGCGGTAGATGTTACTAGGGACAACCCTGAAGCTGCTACTTCCGACTCGGATGAACAATGGGCGACCGTCGTTGAACCTGTTACCCAGGATACTCTTATCGACACCGCACTTGCTCAGCTAAGTGCTTTGACAACCTTCTGTGATGTCCTCAGCGGCAACCCAGAATGCGCTCTTGCATCCACCTTGTCAGGGGTAGAAAAGCACTGGAGTAGTCTCGAGCACAAATTAGGCGTCCTGTCAATCAATAATCCTGAGAGGTCACAGGAGATTGCTTTAAATAGGGCAAAGTTCGTGTCTGCTCTATTAGAAGGTGGATTCCGGTTCGGTCAGATCGATGGCGAAAGCTACAAAAAGGGACGAGATTCGGCGTTTGCCGTGGAGAATCTACAATTAGAGACTTCTGCGGAAGCTTTGATTGCTAATGCACGCTCATTAATGGCGTTCAATTCTGCCATTGCCGATACGAAGCTCAACGACCAGCACCTTTCAACGCTGCGGTGGAACGCTTTGACAGCGAGCATATCAAATCTGAATGCCGCTTCTAAAATACAAGGTACGGACCAACAAGAGATCGCCTCTACTCATCTTCTGCGCGGCGACGCCTCGTTGAGCCTCTACACGATGGGGACCCCTCCGACATCGTACCAGTCTGCTATCGCCCAGGCTACACAGCTTCTAAAAAATGCGGAAGTCTATTACCGCAACGCGAGCAAGCTGTCGCAGGATCAGGAGGAGAAAGACGTCGCTGCATTCCGATCCCAAGTGGCGTCGGGCTTGCACGGACAGCTCAGCATGGAGGCGGCCGATGCAATCCTTGCGGGAAATCCTAGAGGGCGGGAGTGGGCAATGGAGCAACTTGAAGATATGATGGGTGACGGAGGGCTTTTACCAGCTTTTCCATTGCTGAGTTAGGATCTGACGGTCGGGCTAGATGCGATTACGATTCGAATAGTTGATACAACTTTCACTACGTACGGAACTCCTAGCAGAGTGCGTCTACGGTGTTGGGAGGCGGAATCAAACAGATCGTTTCCGTCTCAGCTTTGAAGATCCCGTAGCAGCAACCTAACCTTTCATGCAGATGGTCAAGTACATACATGACCTAGAAACCCGACTAATTGATTAATTAGGAGGCTAAAGGTGCAAGGCGTTATACCCCCATATACTTGCAGTGGACTCAGGCGTTGAAAGGCAGCTTCCCGGTATTTTATGGACGCATGCAACCTTGCATGAGCGTACGAAGCCGAGAAGGATTACGGAGGCGCCGCTATGGCATACGGTTGCGGCCAGCTTCACTAAACTCAGCGGCAGTGCTGTAAGTTAGATGGGGAGACGCGCGCGGCCATATCATTGGCTCTTTTGCTGACGGACTGAGCGAAAAAAGACGGAGGTGCCGCAGAATTAGATTCCCGAACGGGAAATCAACCTGCGCTGTACTGTAATCAGGGCTCGTTAAATCCTTCCCAGACCTGCCATTGCAAGATTGCTAGTCAGTTTGTGTCGGCTTTTGGTGGATCCTAAGTACTTCGTATAAGTTAGCTCGAGCTTCTTAATTCGACCAATAGCGCGGTCGTGTAGTACGAAAGACTCCTTGCTTCAGGCAAACAACCAACGCCTCTGTGACAACGCCGCGCAATGCAGAGTAAGATGGTATAAAGTCCTTCATGCCGACTGCACATTACAGGCCATGGCTCTGAGGTGGTCATCTCATGAGGTTCTGGTCCTCTGCAACTCCAGCGTCATTCCTACCGCATTCTTCGCACAACAGGCGCGCGCACGTCCGCCATGAAACGCAGCGCAGGCCTGGCCGTCTCGGCCCTCGTGTCCACGACAGTAACGGCTTGGCCGAATCCCATGCCCGATTCCTCGGGGCGACTGAGCCCTAGCCGAGCCGTCGTCGATGGCTGGGACATCCCGGAGTACCTCAAGCTCAGCGAGCTGTACGGCGCCCCGCCCAACGACTTCAGCTGCGAGAGCGACCGCAACCCGGTGGTGCTGCTGCACGGGCTCTCGGCGAACCGCGAGGTCGACCTCAACATGCTGCAGAAGCACCTCAACGAGCGCGGGTACTGCACGTTCTCGCAGACGTACGGCGCCCACAGGCTGGCGCCCTGGATCGGCGGCCTGACCGCCATGGCGGACTCGGCCGGGGACGTCGCGGCCTTCATCCGCGAGGTGCACGAGAAGACCGGCGCGCGGAAGAAGGTCGACCTCGTGGGCCACTCGGAGGGCGGCGTCATGGCCGTCTACGTGCCGATGACCCAGGAGGGCGTCTCGGACATCGTCGAGCATACCGTCGCGCTCGGCCCCGCCATCCACGGGGCCAGGTACTTCGGCTTCACGGACCTGTGGTACGTTGGGGGCCAGGTCACGAGGAATATCGCGAGCGCCGTTGTGAAGGCGCTAGGTTGTGCGGCCTGCGACGACATGGCCACCGGCGGTGCCGTGTACAACGAATTCTTGAACGCAGAGAAGATCGTGCAGGACGGTAACAAGGCGACGGTCATCGTGTCCCGGTCCGATACATTGGTCCCGCCTGATGCCAGTAGGATCGACGAGGAGGGAGTCCGCAATATCTTTGTCCAGGACACATGTCCGGACGACAAGGTCGGGCATGCCGGGCTCATGTGGGACCGAAGCGTCTGGGGACTGGTCATCAATGCATTAGAGGAGACGTACGATCGAAGTTTCGAATGTGACCAGGGGCTAGAGATATAATAGGAATAAAGGCCTGAATTAATACTCCGTTAACTTTAATCATCTGCCACTAGGATGGTAAGAACACTACAAGATAACAGCCCAAGGCAAACTGCTCCAGCTACGGCACCTTTTGTTCACCATACTCCGTCTTGCCTTGCCCCAGACGCAGTCGCAGTACCCCTACCAGCATTCCCCTGACCCCAGGCACAAAATCCTATGACGGAATGTCGGCGCAGGCCACCGCGCTTCGCCTCGATCTCGGGCGCTGTTGGCACATATTTGGCGGCGATCTGCCAGCAACACCCTAAAGGCACATTAGCCTTAACGGGTCACAGTTACGGTATCCTCATACCGCCTTTGGAGGTGGCCGCGTCCAGAGAAAGAATATGGTGAGGATGTGGCCAAGTTCCTAGAGCAGCTTCAAACTACCGCTGAATATCAAGCTACGAATGTGGAAGTTGGCTCAGGACATGTTCGTGTTGCACCTTCGGTACTTCCTCACCTTCTTAATGTAACTGTATGCCGATAGCGTTAAGAATCATTTCCAAGAGACCACCGCAAGACGAGGCAATGCACATGTCTGAGTGCCCTGGAGCAGGGGCGCATGGAGTAGTTGGAACTGGATGAGCCCTGGGGTTGCGAACTGGCAGATAGACGACCGCGACGCCAGAATTGAGCCCACGCTAATTGGCTACATTGGCATAGCACCGTTTGCAGCCGCGGCGTTCAAAGCCCGGTATGGTTCCATGGCCGGGCTATCGGACTTGCGAGGAACCTGCTGACGGTCCGAGAGGCGTTCGGTCAGCCCGGAGAAGAGATTGGACCACCGCTCGAAGCGCGCTTTAAGACGGACGATAATGTCACAGCAGCGCAGAAGGAGTCTAATGTAACTTTTTCTTTCTTTCTTTCTTTCTTTCTTTCTTTCTTTCTATCTCTCTCCTTTTTTCTTCTTCTGGCTCACATGTGACAATGAGAGTAATACCTGATACGTTGAGATGAGGAAGCTGGCAGCGACGGTTCCGGGGAGTTTCCGCTAGAAGACGACGCCACATCGGCTACAATTTGTCACCGGCGCCGGCGGCCTCGGAAACGGCCGGTCGTGGCACGACACATCCCTTGACGACAAGGCCTGACAGCTTGGCAGGCAGATATCTAAGGCTTCATCCTGTGATTCGGCACTCCATTGGGCGAGGTGCACGTGGTGACCCCACGGAAGTCGATGGACCAGGCCATTTCGGCTCGTAGTATCTCAGCCCTAGTGAACCGTGCAGCGGAAATGTCCCGTTTCCCCGTACGAGGTCCTAGGTATAATACGAGCACAGGCCTCGGATATGACTGTCTTCCTCTTGTCGCGTTTCTTGCACCGTGAGAACTATATCGCTGTCGTTTCATAATGCCTCGACTTCTAGCTTACCTTATGCTGGCCGCGAGTCTTGCCCCATCGCCGGTGGCGTGAGCCGCCAAGGTCGGGTACTTCGAATCCAAGCGCTGTGTCGACCGGCCGGGCATGGAGCAGTATTACGAGGAGGCAGATGAGGCATGGGCTGACTGTATCAATGAAAACTGCAAAGACCAGAACATCAACTGCCATAATGTGTGTTCCTACATACAGACGATGGACATTGTTGGAATCGGGTGAGTGGCACTTCCTACCTAGGCACCAAAGGACCTGGGAACGTCGGGAAGCGTAGACTAATGTGACTAAGTGAAACCAAAAGGTCTATAGTTGCGAGTATCAACTAACCGCAGGCGATATTGGGACCTTTTTGCCTCAATCCCAAGTTCGACGCGATTCCCTTCTACCCGCCACCGGATAATGCCCCTGGTTTTTGCTCATGCAACATGGGCAAGATAATAATATCCTTATATCGACCCCTGGACGAGTTAGACACGTGCGGTGCACATGGCGAGGAAATCGTAGGCCAGTTGACGTCCACTGAAGAGCTTCAGGTCTTTGGGCAGGCCTGCATGTGTTATGCCGAGAGCGCGTATCTCTCAACGTAGGCTGATCTCCCCCATGATTTGAAATACCCCCCCCTTCTTTCCCGTTATAAGCACAACTTGCGAGGCATCACCCGCTAATACAACGGCCGTACTATAGGTTCTGGAAAGTCTGTCCCAATACTGACCCCTCCCTTCTCGGAGCGGACGAGATCTACCAATCCCTCGTTGTGCAAGATGAGAACTGGCCCCAGTGCGCCGAATATATGGAGCTTTCCCTTGCGGCAGCACCCTGGGCTTCACGCGACCTGGAGGCGACGACTCGGGTACCTTCTATGAGCCCGGAAACCTCCCCCCTAATGAGACAGCGACAACCTCCAACATTGCCCGCTCCATTACTAGCCCAGTTAGCGCTGCGACGTATACTTGGACGTATAACAGCATTCCGCGTACGGTCACTGTTGTGAGCGGTGATGCCAAGCCGACTGCGACAGGAGAAGCAGGTGGAGACGCTGCTGACAGCGAGGGCCAGAATCAGAGTCAAGGTGAGGGTCAAAATGAGGACCAAAATGAAGCGGGTGGGCAATGGTAACAACAAGGATGACAAGAGCGGCTCCCCGTCTCTGATAGCGCCGGGTTCTTCCTAGTCGGCTATCCCTTGCTGTTATTAGTTATTATGATGCTTTAAGCGCGACGTCTGTCGTGTGTTGAGCAGATGTCTAATATACAGATGCCCGACCACCTTTCGACGTTTCAAAAAATCCTGTGCCCAGAATATTTCAGGTCGCGATAACGAACAAGAAATCAGGCGCAAACTGACTCAAAGCCCGCAAACTTGCTCACATCGTTACCCCTTTTTGTAGGACGCCCGAAGCGGAAGACGGCCGACGCTGATTGGCTGCGGCACCTAGTTAGTGGCACATCGCAATGCCCATCAATAAACTCTATGCGCCTTCCAATCTCCAGGGCAGAGAGGGAAAGAAAATAAGGGGTCGCATTGGAACATCCATTAGATGACTCAAAGTAATGCACTGCAATTTATAGGCCTCTGTTTCTTAACTGATTCATCCTAAGCTTGATATGACCATCAAGGTGGTCATCCGGGTATCCTCCGTACATATAGACCCCTGGAAACCAGCCTCCCTTCCCATTCAAAACCTACGGCGTCCGGGTGACGATTTCTTCTATTTGTCTTGTACCCGAACCCAAACACTCAATAATTTCAACTCCCGAAATTCGGTATTCTGCGCTACCCGTATCCTCAACCCCCGGGAAATAGGAACACCAAGATGTGCGGGCACAACCTCCCACGACCCAGCCTCGGCGGCGCCCTAGCGGTGCTCAGCGCCCCCTACGACAGCCGGTCGTCGACGCCGATCTCGCCAGCAGAGGACAAGAGCAGCAATACCAACCCCTTCCCGTTCCTCTCCGGAAAGCTCGTCTTCCACAGCCAGCAGCCGGGTGCCACATCCGCGGTAGCGACGCACGCGACCTTCACTCCGCACGCGCTCCCCGGCCCCAACTCCGAGACATCGGGCGCAGCGGCAGTCACCATAAACATGGCCGACTACGTGGTGGGCATCCAGTAAGTCACCGCATCTCTCTCTCTCTCTCTCTCTAGATATATATTATCCTGTGGCCTTCCGGCGTCCCTCTTGCTCCCCACCTTTCCATCTCTTAGCCTTCCAGCTCCCCCAAGGCACCGGCATTCCCGCTGAGAATGGACGCCGCGCTAATAGCACTCGCTCCCCAGCGCGTCGGGTGACCTCCTTACCCCTGCGTCCCAGAGCCCCGTGCTATACCGGTTCGAACTCGGCGAGGGGCCGCCGTGGCGCATGGACACGGGCGCCCGGCCGTGCAGCACCGAGGTGCGACTCGCGCGGCCGCTGCCGCTCGGCGTCGGTGGCGACGGGATCATCGGGCGGCGGGTGACGGTGTGGAGCAGAAGGCGCCAGGCGGCCCGTGGCGGTGAAGCTGACGAGGCGGCTTTATTGCCTGTCGCCGAAGGGATCGTTGGGTTTAATTGAATAGCGGAGGCTAGTCAGCAGGGGCAGAAGGTATCAAAGGAGATTTGACCACGCGGTCTATACCTATGTTGTTGCTTTCAATCCCTGAGAGCTGGTTTTACCGAGTACATTGCATTGGCAGGGCGTTCAGGCTGCGGAGCAAGGGCCCGGAGTACCTCATCTAAATTCATTAGAGTAGGTTTGCATTCTTAGAAAACAGTGGTATCTACAACTGCGATCTCTTCTCGGGCTTGCACAAAGCAGTCCAGAGACTAAACCCGCCCCTCCTCTCGGCAATCCTATGGAATGTCCGCTATGCGTTCCTGAAGTGTATCATGAATTCGTGGCCTGCTAGCCGTCCCAGCGGACCCGGGCGCTTAGCGATACGTACTACCGCGCCACCCTCACGGATCAATTCCACGTACATTTCTCCTTGCTCCCACGTGCCTAGCAAGAGGTCTCATCTCGAGATACCACCTAAGCGAAACGGACCTCGTTAAAAAGCCCCGCTCGAACTTGCACAAGGCTTGCGAGCTCTAGTAGGAAGGACTGGTAGATTATGGCGTTGGTGAGGATGTGCGAGACCGATGCCGTTTTCTCTCCAGAGGGCGCATCCGCATCTGAGAGTGTTGCGGCTTCACCTTCCTCTCCCTTAGCCTGTCCCTCTTCCTTGTCCTGCTCCTCTCCCTTGAGCTGCTGCTCCTCTTCCTCGGGCTTCGCCTCTTGGGGTTGCTCCTCCTCTTTCGGTTCCTCCTTTTTGAGCTCCTCCTCCTTGGGTTGCTCCTCTTCTTTGGACGGACCCTGCGTGTCAACTGCTTCCTCCTCGTCCTCATTTCCAGCATTTTCTTCGACGCCAGTATCCTTCAGCTCGTCCTGTTTGAGGTGCAGAGGGATTGGGGCTACCTTCTGTGCTGGTAGACCGACACGTCTAGAAAGAATTTCCTGGTCCACCGCGGCATATGGAGCGGCCTCGGTCATGGCGGGACTGGCTCTTCCCCCTGAGGCGAACTCGTCTTTCTGGCCTGCCGGCGAGGATTGCTGGGAGAATCTGTGTTGGCCTGGAGGGTCGAGCTCCTTGGGGATAGGGGGTAGCGGCTTCGAAGGCGAGGATGAACCCCGGCTTGCTTCCTTCCGCCCGCGCGGGCTGGTTGATCGGGTTGGTGTGCTCAGTTCGGAGAGTATCCTCTGAGCGATTCCTTCCAAAGCGCTAGGTCTAGCAGGTGACGCTGATCGTGATCCATCAAGACTTGCCCCTTCGGTCCCGGGATGGGGTGACTTCGAGCTAACCCGAGCCGTTTGCGGGTTGGGTAATATCGCGTCAGCGGTCTGGAAAGCCTCGCGACGCTGCTGTAGAAGTTCTTCGAATCTTGGTACTGAACTTCGGAACGACTTGAGCTGATCTGCCAGAGACTCAAGAATAGATAGAATGCGAGGGAGTGTTGATGGCTGCCATTTCGGTCGCCGGCGACATCTGGTGACTGCTTCTAGTTTTCCCAGCTCGTTTGATATGGCAGTGACTTCATCTTGTGGCGAAGGAGCATGTTCGGGTTCGGGTTCAAGTCCCGGTTCTAGTTCATCGTGATCTTCTTCATATTGGTATTTCGTAGGATGTCGTAGTAGCCATCCCTCGATGCTAATATACCCGCATACGGCCATATCCAGAAGAGTCTCTGTAATTGACAGGTTGATCTCAACAGGGTTTATGAAAAAAGATTCAAGCAAGTCGAGGATGTTGTTAAGCAATGGGTCATGAGGATTTAAGGTATGCGGTGGCACATCTTGAGGTGCGCCCGGGAGGCTATCGGGAATCGCTGGAAGGGTGTGGTTGTTCGTCGAGACTTTCGGCGCAACGAGCTTCAATGAACACGGATGGCCTTCCACGCGAGTCATGGTGTCTTTCAGAATAGTGTCATAGACTTGGTCGAAGTCATCTTGACCACCGACAGACTCAGCCATAGTCATGAGGAATTCAATCTCCTGCTGATGGGCCCCAACAGTCCTCTGCGAGGCGCTACCGTGTATACTTTCAGTATGTAATAAGGTTATTATCGCATAGCGGTGATGCCGCTTAAGAATCGTCGCTAGTAGCTGAAGCGTCACACAAACTGTCTGTTGATTGGGTGATTTGAGACAAGACTGGATTAGATCAACCAAGTTGAAAAGCAGTGGCGTGTATTCGGCTTCGGCCTTGGCAGCCATCATGGTCGCAAGGTCCATGGACTTGCGTTTGCGCGCTGCGCTTACTGATGGCTCCGCGCCCGAGGGGATTAGTGATCCCGCATCAGGAAGTGCAAGAAGGTAATGGAGGATCAGATTAATCATGTCAGGATGATCTAGAGATTCAAGTATGCGGCGGAGATAGGTCAAAACAGCAACCGAGGAGCCTCCATCAATATCAGAAGACTCCAAAAGAGAGGGGTACCTATAACCAGTGAGTGAGTATGGACCTCAAGTAGAAGTCTCCTGGGAGCACATACAATAATTGCTGCAAGAAAATGACCTGGAAATGCTCGAGAAGGGTGGATCTGATCTCCGTCGAGCGGCAATGGTTCAGGACGTCCTGCCAGAACAGGAGATGAGAAAGGAAGGTCTCGAGGTGGAGTTGGAAGTCGGGATCACAGGAGCTAACGATCTCGAGCGTCGTTTCGGGATGTTGGTAGTCGGAGAGGGCAAGAACCGGAGGAAGCTTGTGTGGAGGGTGATCAACCACCAATTTCCGACTCAGCTGGCTATAAAGGGCACCCAGCCCAGTCGCCATCAAGGTGGAAAGATCACTCTCGACGACCCATTGCTCCAACTCCACGGAGGTCGAGGCAGCTTCCATTATGTACAATAGACCTGTCCGAGCGAAGTCGCCTATCTTTCCCTCGTGATGGATATAATCCATCAAGATGTAGAAGAGGGGGAAGTCTTCTTTCTGTGTTCTTCCGGCAAACCTCTCTCTCTCGTCTCTGAATTTATCGTCCTGCGTGTCGGTATCATGATGTGGCTTGAACCAGGCCGGTAGGATATGGGACTCGAGCCTAATCTTCGTGGTAATATTGAACGCCAGCTCCACCACTCGGACCTCGGTGTCGGATCCTAGTCGCATGCTGTTGGCGCCAGTAATGCGACCCAAGAGATTTGTCAGGCTGCCGGAAAACGCATCGCTCTCCAGGAAAGCCTCCTCTTCGCTCTCGGCCAAAGTGGCGAAGAACAGAACCGCCTCCCTAATGATCCACTCGTTGTTTGACGACGTCGCTATCTTCGCAATGGGGACGTATATCTTTTTCGTGGCGCAAAAGGAAACACACGGATGGGGAAGGGGCCGTCTGGACTCGTCGACTAGCATGCTGGTGAGTTCCTGTAGACGGATCTCGAGGTTCTCGGCCGAGTCGACATCCCTGGAGAGGTTCGATGCGTTCCGCCATATTTGCTATTCCCTCAAATATCAGTCAACGACGCCGCAAGACTTGGGGACGGCTCCAGAGAAGCCGGCAACTGGGACACTAACAAGCAGTTGGCCATATTCTTTCTCGAAACGATGCCGTCGCTTGATAGGATCCCTGGCCGCATCCTTTCTCGAGGTCCGCGACAACGGCGTATTTGCTACCAGGCGCGTCCACTGGGAATCATATTAGCATTTAGGATACAGGTATACCGTGAATTTAATATGGGTTACTGACAAAATCCATGACGTTCTTAGAGGCATCTCTCAGAGATATTGATTGAGAGAAGCTATCGTCGGGCCAGGATTCCATGTAATAGGAGGGTGAGGTTGTTACCTAACGTTTCTCAATCAAGCCATATAACATCGCATTAAATCAAAGGTTGGAGATGCGGCAACAAGCTCGTGGGCGTGACCAGTCGCCGCCCGATAACATCCCCTGCCCTGCCTACTTAGGTAAGTATAAAACAGGTACATGTACTCCGTGTTCTGTCCAGGGCACCTAAATTCGTATTGTGGATTAGCCCGGCATGAGTCGTGGCTTAATCTTCCCCGTGGAGCACGATGTGTGGCTTGAGATTCTTACTGCCGTTTCGAATCAGAGTGTCCTAGCCTCACTTAGGGCCTTGTTTACCGCAAGTGGGGCACAATCACCACTTGGTTGCAAAGTGACAAGCTTTTCCCGTATTACTTCGTAGCATAAGGATTTCTTGGCTTTCCAGATGTACAGTATACGGGTCACCCTTGACAGCTTAGGTAATCGATCCCCTGTATCGCCGCTTTAACCTTTTTAGAAGCTCTTCCCTATTTTCGTTATTTTTATAGCTATCACATATGACCACCGCCATCTTTAGCAATAACAGCAATATTGGTAGGCTCCTTTGTGAAGTCAATCGTTGATGTATTAATGATCAAGTCGGAGGCTAACTAATGATCTGTCCTGTAGATATAGGTATACTTGCTTATCTAATGATAAGATTGATGTGGCCTAGCTGCCCCCTCGACAAGACGTCAACGTCTCGGTTGACGAGGTCTATGGCTAAATACATGGTGTATTGCTAAATCCATCGCGAAATGTCCGTACCATGCTCAAGTAGTCCTGTTGATATTGATTGCACGTCAATCAATATCGATCTCATGCCTATTGATACTCAAGCGATTATGAAAGCAATCCAAGACGGGGATCTTGTTGACCCTCGTTGCCGCGCCGTTGTCCAGTTAGATTAAACCTTCAGCGTATCAGTTTGCCGGTATTCCATGTGTTTAGGCCGCGCCAAAGAGCCTGGAGTCGTCTTCGGCATCGGCGACCGTTCTCCGTCGTTTTTGTGGACGTTCGGCGTCTGACATCACTGGTGCCTTGTGTCCCGTGACCGGGCGCATGGCTTCGTCCTCTGCGCTTTGATACCTTTTTTCTCGGTACATCTTGTTCGCTTGTTTAAGATGTTCGAGTTTCCTTGCCATGTCCTGCGCCTCCGCCTGTTGGTTGCTGAGGTCGTCAGCCAGTCGCTCGATGGTATCCCTGTTGACCGCGGCATCATTGATATGTTTGGTCAATGTAGTCCCCATGTCATTGATTGTATCCTGCAGTGTATCCTGCAGGTCGGACACACGCACACCCAGTCTGTCGATGGCGGCGATAAGCCTTTGGAGAAGGTCCACCGTGGTGATCACTCCGGTTGCGGGCGGTAGCATAGGTTTGGAGCCCGGCGACGCTGGCGGTGGCATCTGACCCTGCATGGCTGGGTTGGGCACAGGCGGCAACGCCTGATACGTCGACGGCTGAGTGGACGTTGACGGTTGAGCTGATGTAGACGTCTGTTGACGTCGTCGTCTTGAGAAACGCAACGTCGAGCAGAGTTGGGATCTCATGCCATCACACCTGGTAAAGAAGGACTCCCAATACTGCGGCACAATCCTTTTGTCCGCGGGTATCGCCATAAATGCGAGACCCGTATGGGTCAACAATTGGGCGATGGTAGTAGGGATACGTCCGTAAGCTTTCGCGTCGCCATTGATTCTAACCGCCTCGATCAATTCTGCTTGGGGTAGGACCAACAGTTGTGGTGTCCAGTTGTTTGCTTGTCCCTGGTCGTATACTGCTTTCAGAATGTCGCGGAGACGTTTGTAGGGTTGAGTTTCGCTTGGTTGCATGCCCGGCGCGATCTTTGCCAGTTGATTGACAATATCTCTCGGATTACCGTTGTCGCGCGGTGGGAATAGGTCAATGACCTGTCGCCAATATTGCCGTGTAAGGTGGATTCCGGTGATCCTTTGCTTGATCTCGTCCGACGGGATATTGCGCTTCATTTGCGGGTACAAGGGCGGCCAAGCAATATCACTGCTGTTTTCCAGAAGTTGCACGTATTGCTCCCGTAGTTGGGACTTCTTGATCTTCTCGTTTTCCGCATTCGTGATATTGATGTCATCGCCGTAAGTTGCGACTGAGCTGAATATGCTTGGCATCGTCAGCGTTAGCGTATTCGGCGCCATGATTGAGAATGCTGGTGATAGTGATTGACGATGAACTTTCAGATGTATTGCGCGAGGTTGTGAAGATTACCACGTTGATATTTTGTGGTATCAACTGGGAAATGACTGGTTGTGGGCAGCAAGGTGAGGACAGATTAATATTGGCTTCCCAGAAAATATGTAAACGCGACTGAAATAATCAAAGATATGTAGACGTGGATGAAATGAAGTTGAAGCCACGTGTAAAGATATGCGGACGTGAAGGTTTGCGAGGTGAAGTATGCTTGGTGAGGCCGAAATGTATGTTGTTGGTGGTATGGATGATCCGAGGAAGGAAAGATCCAAAACGTGCGTGTTGTGGATGACCACAACTACTGTAGCTTAGAAGGTAGGACCACCCTTATATTTGTTTTGGGGATCCTATCGACTGGTCGCCATTCAGGCTCAGACTCTTCGTCGTCTCGTTGTTGATCTTGATCTTTTTCGTTCGACGGTATCATCAACTGCGTCCTTCAGTCCGCGTAGGTGTTTTTTCGTGTCAAGCTTGTGCGTTTTGTCGTAGTCGTCTACCAGTCGGCTAGCGTTCTGCATGAGAATCATTCGCGGGTACCAAATGTCGTCTATTGCCGAGTACCCTTTCTAGCGCACCAGATATTGGACTTCGGGTTTGCCTCCGACGGAAACGATACGTCGGACGAGAAGTTTTTCAATTTCGTAGGAACACCACTCGTCGTTGTTTCATCCGACAATGACTGCGCCTGGTGATGGGCAACGTCTGTTGAAGTGATCTTTGCCGGCGGGTGTAGGAGAGAGCTGGGTAACAGAGACTGTTCGATGGACTCGCCAATGGCGAGGAAAATTCAGCTCGTACGTAAGGTCACCGACTTTTTTAGTAACGGTAAGCGGCCCGATACGTTGATGCGACCACTTACGCGGCGGTTTGCCTGGGAGGTGGTAGCCGTGGTGTAGCTTGAGGTAGACTTCGTCGCCGACTTTGAATGATGGTGGCTTGCGTGTTTTGTCGTACCTGATCTTGGCATCGGCTGCAGCAAAATCGATAGCAGCTTTCGCTCTTTCTGGTAAAGTTGTCTGAGCACTTCGTAGTTAACGGCAGGTCGGGGAATCTAGATCAATGATAATGGCGAGCGTGGTTTGAAACCGTAGACCACTTTATTCGGCGAACGCCCAAGAATTGGTGACTTCGAGTTGTTTATATTATGTTGAAGGGCGGGGATTATGTCGACCCAGGAACTCTCGTTATCAGCGCAATGTTAACGTAGGGCAATCTCGATGCCCTGGTTCCTTCGTTCTGTTTGACCGTCCGTCTGTGGGTGGTAGCTCGTTGACAGAGCCAACTTCGTTCCTGATCGCGCAAACAAGCTTTGCCATATGTCAGAAATGAACTTCGGATCTCGATCAGAGATCGCTTTCTGCGGCCAACCCCAATCGTAAAGGAGAAATGCTCTGGCGAGCAATAATGCCCAGTGCGTAGCTTTGTACGTCTTCGCGCCTGGAAGAATGATACCTTTCTTGCTGAATTTACAAACGACGACCATGGCTGCATTCAAGGCCTTAAAGCCTTCGACCGTCCAGGGAGTGTTGGCAGACAGTACTTCCGGGAGGTCGACAATGAGATCCCACGTCACCGTATGGAAGGGTATCGGGGGACTGTCGATAGGCTTCAACTCGCCCAGTTGGCGCTGGCGATTTGTCTTCAGCGTCGTACACTCTGGACAGTGGTTGACGTAATTGACAACCCTCCGAGTCAGGCCGTGGATAGTGACTCCGTCCAAGTCCTGAAGCATGCGCTTCGGTCCGAAATGGTGTTTATCGTCGTGTACCATATGCAGGACTTCGCCAACGCATGGGGATGGGATACAGACATTGCGTTGACCGGACTTGAGTACATGGTAAATCAGACCATCAACCAGTTCGTGTCGGTATTTGGTCGACTGGTCTGCTTCGTCCGTCTGAGCTAGCATGGTGCGCAGTCTGTCCCATCGCTTGTCGTACTTATAGCCATCGACGATCCGTCAACGGCAGCTAAATTAATCCAGTATTGGCAAATTGCCTTTAAAAGGCTTTTATCGGATAAAGCCATAGCGATATAGTGAGTTTTCTCCGGTTCCATAACATAGTTGTCCGAGGTTATAAAGTTGTATTCTTGGTTAGATTAGTTGGTATAATGTATACAGCATGATATATGGGCGCAGTCCCGTTATAAAGCCACAGGTCTCAAGCCACCGCATTTACCAGCCACCTTCTTTTCCAGCAGGTAAGGAAGAAATGCAACGGGCGCAAGGCAAAGACTCGCACACTTGAAGCTCGCGAATGTTGTGGTTAATTACCCTAGATGAGCTGGCAAGCAGGAAATCTCTGCCACAAGTCTTGTCTGCGCTCGATCTCGAGTTAAGCTTATCGATAGCGGAGCAGCTTGAGCTATGGCTTTGTGGAGGTGCCTACGGAGTCCGAGAGGGCTTACTCTCTTATTTCAATAATTTTTCAAAAAACCTATTATACATACATACCTTACATAAAAAAAAAATTTAAGTAAACGAAATTTAATAAAATAAATAATGCAATAATTAAGATTTAATTTTATAATAATTTAAACTTTAAATTATTCGATTTGATTAAATTTTATTTATTTTTTTAAGTTAAGTTTATTATATATAAATTAAGCTTATACGTAACTTAATTATATTACATTTAATTAATAAAAACTGCTACTTTATAATATAACGGTTATATTCGAAAATTAAATTAAATAATCTTTAATAATTTATTTATTTTTATTACGACTAAAAATTTCTAGCCTCAAATTTTTTATTACGTTTTATCGAAATTATCGACCTAGTTTTATTTAATTAACCTTTTCGTAATTTTTTTATTTTAATAATTATCGCTTTTATATTTATTTAACCTTTTATTAAAAGTAATATTTTAAATTAATAACAAAAACTTTTTACCGTAATAAAACGGGCCCGAAAAGAAAACTTCCGGTTTAACGTAATCGATAATAATAATGAAAAATTTAAAAAGAATTTTATTATTTCGGTCGGATTACGTTTATATGCTTGCGAATAGGAAAAATCTTTTATCGGTAAAATAAAAATTACCGATTAAATTAAAATTAAAATATGCAACAAAATTATTCCGATTAATATATTATTATATACGGTTTTTTTTATATATAAAACCTTAATCCGATAATTTTATAAGAAAATTAAGATACTTATGGATTTTTATAAAAAGTTATAATAATTTACCGGATAAGTTATTATTAATAAAAATTTAAAAATTTCTTAATTTAACTTATATTCTAAAAAACTAATTATAATTAATATAATAAAAAAATAATATTATATTACGTATAAAATAATACGGATATTTATTTAAACCTTTATACGGATATAAGACGAAATATAAATAAATTTATACGAAATAAACAAAATTCGAAATATAAAAAGTTTACTGATAAAATCGATAACGATAATAATACCGATAATAACTTACCTTTTATAAATAAGTTTTTTTTAGCCCCGTTTAAAAAAATAAAATTAAGTTAATAAAAAAAATAAAAAAAATAAAAAACCTAAAATAAAGAAAGAAAATAAAGATAAAATAAATTATAAAAGCCGTATTTAACTTAGGGACGAATATTAACGAACGGGATTAAATAAAAGCGAATAAGGGCGGATTTATTAAAAAAGTTTTAAAATACGGATAATTAAGATAATTTTTAAAAATTAAATTAACGGTTATACGGAAACGTTTTTGTTTTTATTTTTTTAAAAAAGGATAAAATTAATAGCGAATATTGCGATTAAGTAATTTTATTTAATTATATTTAATTAAATTATATTATACGGTAATAAACTTTTAAACCGGGTTTTTTTAACTTTTAATTTTATTAAATTTTATTATTTTTAATTATAATTAAGCGAATTTATATATTATTTATTTCGTTATTAAAATTTGACTTTTTTTCTCTTTATTAATAATAACATAATTATTTAAAATATTATTATAATAATATTAATTTTCAACAAAACTATTTAATTCGGTTAAAACGGGTTATAAATTAATTAAATAATAATTTCTTAATTTATTTCGTAATTAAATATAATACGAAAAGTAAAGTTAAAATTTAATACCTTCCGGTAAGGAAATAAGGAAATTATTATATTTCGTAATATATTAATTATAAAACTTTAATATCGACGTAAGTAAATAAATTTCGAAATTAATAAAATCGTATTTCCGAAATTTCGTACGAAAACCGTTTAATATTATTTAAGTTATAAAAATCCGATAATTTACCGTTTTTTCGGAATCGGGAAAAATATATATAACGTAAAAAAATATATGTAAGATATAATTTTAATTTTTTTTGGATATAAATAATATAAATATTCCATATCCGAACGAAAAAATCGAATTTATATTTAATAACGCATATATAAATATAAAATAAAGCGATCCGATTAAACTTATACGTTTTTTATTAAATACGTTTTTATTTAAATTAACCGAAATCTTTTTAATATAATTAAATTACGTTAAATCGAATTATTAAAACTTTTATTAAATATAATTAACTTATTAAAATAAACCCGTTTATTTTCGGGTTTTTAAAATTATATATTATCGTTTTCGTCCGAATATTAAATACCTTAAATAATATTTTCGAAGGTATCTACAAATCGATCGGATCGGGTTTTATTAAATTAAAGTTATCGGTAAATATACAGATAACGATAACCGGGATTCGAATTTAATAACAAATAATACGTAACAGCTATATATTAGGTTTCGTTACCGTAATCCGAACGAAAAATTAAAGGAATAAATTCAAATTAATAAATAACAAAAAAATATTAATAAAATACGGAACGGTTTATATAAACGGATATACCGTAATAAAACTAAATAATATACCGGAAATAAGTATTAATATTAATATATATTTCGATTTCGTATTTTTATAACTTATAATAACTATTAATAAATTATATATAATTTGGTTTAAGGTATATTTATTTACCTTTTTTTCGATATACCTTCGATCGTTTTTTTTCGACTTTATTATTATGGAAATATTCGGTATAAAGCTTAAATATAAAATTACGGGGGATATCAAAAAACCGTTATTTACGATAAATATAAAACGTACGCATATTTATACGATTAATTATATTTCTATTTTATTTTTCGTAACTAAAAAAAATTATATATTTTTTATAATTTAAATACAAAAAATTTGTTATTTTAACGGCGGAAAAGGCCTAATTCGGAACGGATAAAAATAATTCCCTTTAAAAAAATAATAAAACCGTTACGTTAAAAGTATTTAAAAAATTAGAAATTAAATAAAACGTATTTAAAAAATAAAAAGCGTAAACGTTAATAATATTTTTCGGTAACATTAAATCGGATTTAACTCGAAAAAATATCTTATTTACGCAAATATTAATAAAATATTAAAAAGTTAATAAAAATATTATAACGTTTAATTAAAAAAAAAGGAATTAATCGGAATATTATCTTTATACCGTTTGGTAAGCTAGGAACGGTAAGGTTCGAGGCTAGCGGTATATTAAGGTATAGCTGCGTATAGAACTAAATTTAAAAAAAGTATAAAAAAAAACAAGTATATTTAAATAAAAAATGTTTTTAACGAATAAAATCGAATAAAAACGAACGAAAATATTAATTATTTATTATTATTATTATTACTATTATTATTATTATTACTATTATTATTATTATTATTATTATATAAATTTTCAAAAATAAATTATTAAAATTTCTTTAAGATTATTTAAAATAAGCTTAAAGATTATCACTTATTATTAGGCCATATTTTAAGCGTTTATAATTTAACTCTTAACGTTAATATTATAAAGTAAACAGGAAAAAAAATAAAATAAATTTAATATTAAATAAAAACAATATAACTTAGTATAAATTCCGTTAAAATTTTAATTTTATATAACTTTAACTTTTTTATAATATTTTAATAAACATTATTTAAATAAAGAAATTTTTATTTAAAAATATTTTTAATTATAAGGCCCTTAAATTTTTTAAATTCTTTTTATACCCTGTTCGGAACGAAAGAATAAGGTTAATAATTTTTAAAAAAATTAAATAATATAGCCGTTTTTACGTTTAATTATTAAAATACCTTTTTTTAAAACGTAATTTTATAATACATATTTATTAAAATATATAAAATAATTAAAAATAACCTATAAACTAACTACATTAATTATTAATTAGTAAATATAAAATAAAGGTTGAGATAAAACATTACAGTATATAATAACCAACGGTTTAATTAATTATTAAAGTTAAATCGTACAGCTTTTTTTTTTAATAATAATAAATATTTTAAGGTATTTAAATAATTAAGTTATATTACAAATTAATATTATTTAAATTATAAAAAAATTACGATATATATATTCTAATTAAAATCCGTTCAAGTCCGTTATACTTATCCGGATCCGTATTATATAACTAAATTAAATGTTTTTAAATCTGGAAAAAGTTTTTAAATTTATATCCTTTAAGTATATAAATTCCTTTAAATCTGTTAGATGCATCCGGATTTATATTACGTAACCCGAGGTTTATATTAGCGATTGTTCTTATATTTTCTAACCGTTTATTAAAAGGTTACACCTTTTAATTAAAATAATAATTATTACGGCGCTGGTAATTAGCAATTTAATTGCAGAGGTCCGTAGGGCTGGGAAGTTGCCCCGGAGATTAGCCAACCGCGCTAACGACGACACCCCATCATATTAAAAAGGGGCGGGACAGAGTTAGTCCTGATCAATACGGAATCAAAAAGAGTATCATAAGTAAGCCCAGGGTTCTAAAGAAAATTAAAGTCAATATAATTAATCTGGTATTAAGACCAATCTGTCTGATGATGATAAGTGCCGATAAGTGGTAAGTATTTCGGGGTTGCGCCCGGCAAAAAAAGCTCCTAAAATACATAAGTGGTATTAATTAATTAATTAATGAAGCCACCTCCTCGCCCCTATACCCTGCACCATTTTAACCCTCCTTTCTTAAGATAAAATCGTTTTCGATTTATCTTAAGAAATAAATAAAAATTTAACGTAATAATTCCGAACGCCTTTAAATATATATAAACCTAACCGATTAGTTAATTTAACGCTTATATAATTTATTTTCTAATATCTTTAACTTAAAATTTCGTTTTTTACGTTTCGTTAAATCCTTCCGTTATTTAACTTTTTCCCGGTTTTTTTAAACCTTATTTTCCCATAACTTTTTAACGATTAATACCTTATACTTAAACTAACCAGGTTATCCTTAAAGGAAATAAAGTTCGGGCTTCCGTTTTAAATTTTCGAAAATATCTTTTACTTATTTATCAGGTATAATATATTAATTACGAACTATAACTTTTACGCGCTAATTACTTAAAACCGGTCGAATTATATATTTTATATTAAGGGCTAGCTTTTTAGGTATTAAAATGGTGCAGGGTGCAGGGCCAAGGAGGTGGCTCCACTGATCAGTTAGTTAGCACCATTCGTATATTTCTAGGAGCTCTTTTCGCCGGGCGCAACCCCGGGGACACTCACCACTCAGATATCTATCTTATCATCACAAACAAACTGGTCTTAACACCAGATCAATTACATTAACTTCAATTTTCTTAAGAACCCTAGGCTTATTCGTAACACTTTCTTTGATTTCGTACTGATCAGAACTAACTTTATCCCGCCCCATTTTATCTAGCTGCCAAAGAAAGAATCGAACTCTCGATCTTCCGATTAACAGTCAGAATGGATAAGGTTCTAATTAAAAGCGTAAGATAACAATTACATACGATCGCGATTACGACTATAGTTACGGTTATGATAACTTAACGGCATACAAATTAACGGCTGCAGTTATAATAATAACGTAACCCCTTAAACGAACGATAAAAAAAAGTTATTAAATTAAAACCTTATATAAAAATAGCTTAATTTAAACGACGGTAAAAAAGTACGAACGTATATTAGCGACCTATTTCGGAACATGGATTAATTACTTAAATTTTAAACCGATTATATAATTTAAATTATTATATATATTAATAAAAGATTTACGTAATAAAATGGATTATAAAATTTAATTAATAAGGATAAAAAAACCCAAAATTATATCGTTAATAACGTAATTATTAGTATTTGGATTAATTAAAATAAATAAAATAACGACAAAATTAACAATATAAACAAGATAACGAATATAAATAAAAAAAGAAATAAAATTATAAAATTACTTATTTTGCATGTAAAAAGAAAATATCGAAAAAGAGTTATTTTTTAATATAATACAAGAATTAAGTACGGAACGTTATAAAATATATTTTAGACGTTTTTAGCGTTAATTAAGCGGTATTTTATTTGGTTATTAATAAATAATATTATTTAAGATTTACTTTTTTTAAAAAATTTAAATATTATAACGTTTAAATTAATAATAAAGGTATTAATTAATAAATTAAAAAAAACGTAATTATATAACTAGCGATATAATAACGATTAGAATAAAGTTATTAAAACAGATAATAATAAAAAAGTTATTTATTTTTTAGGTTCGAAAAAAAGGGAAAATATGCCGAAAATAATTATCGCGGATAATTATTTACCTTATACTTAAATATATTATATTTAAGGTACTATTTTAAAACTTAAATAATTTAAAATAAAGTTTTGCAAATTTATTAAAAACTTATCGAAATTTCTGAAATTATTATTAATATTATACTTCCTTAATTTTTCGAATCTTTTATTAAGTACGATTATTTAATACTAATTATCTAAAAATTTTTACGATAATAAATTTAATAATATTAAATCTTAAAATAATAATAATAATCAAACCGGATTCTTAAAATTAGTTAAAAAAATAAATATTTAAATAAAACCCGGTATCGTAATTAACGTATTTAAAAAGCGAAACCTTATATTTACCTAAAACTTATTAAAATTATTTATAGGCCTTACGGTACCTATATTAAACGTTTTATTTTTTGATATAATTAATTAATAAAAATTTAATTTTTTTACGGGCATTATAAATAAACTTTCGTTTTTAATTTTTCCGGATTTATCCGCTTTCCTTAATCTTCGTTTTTAGGTATTGGAACTATAAACTGGCTTAAAAAATTAATAAATTATTTAAAAAAAATATAAACTTTCCGAAATTAAAAAACTAATAAAATATTTTATTAAATTAATAATCCTGCTATAAAAAAACCGAATTAAAACTATCTTAAATAAAATTATCAATTAAAATAAGGTTATTTAAACTATTTTAAAAATCTTTAAACTGCAAAACCTTAAATAAATTCGGACAGCAGAAAATTAATTAAGGATCTTAACTAAATAAACTTAATATAAAAAACTTAATTAAGTATACGATTATTATTTAAAGTACGTTACCAAAGTACAAAATATTATTAAAAAATCTAAATTAAAAGAATTAGCTAACAGAAATAAATATATCGAAAGCTTGTTAAAAGATATATTTATTAAATATTTCGAAAAATCCTTAATAATTCGTGCATAAAATTTAAAAATTTGTATATAATAACTTATGATAATATATAATTATTAATTAAAAATTGGGTTATTATTAAAATTGAAATTTTTACACATAAAGACCGTATACGACTTTAAGCAAGTATCCGATTTAATTTTAACCGAAAAAATAAAAACCGGTTTTATTCGATCTAATAAACCAAATAATTTCGATAAAAAATTCCGCCTTTATAACAAACGGTATTTAGCTAGATTAATTAAGTATTTAAGATTATTAACGTTTTTCAGAACTTAAAGATTATATAAATACGACAGATTTAAAATTATAAAGCTTTTAAAAAAAATGGGAAATCGAAAAGTTACCCGGATTTTATAATATTACATTCCACCAGGACAAAAAAAACCTTAAATCCAGATATATAATATAAATCCGTTAATTAATACGGTTAATTTCGAACCGGACGAATATAATCGATATTACCTTTACCGTAAACGAAATAAATACCGAAGACGAAAATGGTACCGAAAAAATTATTAAGGCCAAAATAAACGTTATAATAATTTTAATTAAGGTGTTTATTAATTTTGCTAAAAGTTAAGATATAATATATAAAAATGCCGCTTATTTATTAATATAAAAATTACCGGATTAATTTTATTCGTTAACGATAAATATATTATTTTCCTTAAAACTCTTAAAAATAAAGCGATATTAAGTATAATTTAATTCTTTTAAATCTTAAAAAATTAAACGATTAAATAATAAATCCATAATTTCCCAACCTTTCTTATTCGATATAAAAGAAAAATGCGGTATTTTGATCAACGAAACGGTATTTTCCGAAACGTAAATAATTTACCGACTGGTTCCGATACGGATACCAATAATCCAATTAAACCTTCGAAATATATTACGATTTTAAAACCAAACCGATAAAAAACCGATATTAATTAACCCAAAATAACCGAAATTAATATAACTTATTTCGTTAATTAAAACGGAAAACCGTTTTATAAACAAATATTTCTACGTAACTAGTTACAAAACGATTTTGGTAAAAATAAAAATATTCGATATCTGGAAAAAATCCGAACTTTAGAAATCGACGACTTTAATTAGCCGATTATGCTTACTAATATTATAATAATTAAACGTTTTTTTAAAAAAAAAAGAAATCCGGAAACGTTAAAAAAAAAACAAAACCGAAATAAAAACTAACAAAAATAATATAATATACGAAAAACTATCTTTTCATAATATAAAAATCGGTACCTAGATAAATAATACCCTTCCGATACTTACTAATACCCCTAAATTAAAAGATATTACCTAAATTAATAATACCCTTACTTATAAAAACCTGATCGATAAGTATATAATTAAATTTTGGAAAAAGAAAATCTAAAAAAATGTTAAAAAAAAGTTCGAAATTATTTGGTCCGAATTAATTAAAATCTGCCTAAATTTCGGTAAAACTTTTAAGAGTTTTATAGCTGTTAAAACTTTGGAAATATTCGGTCGCAAAAATTAAGAAACGATTAAAATAACCGAGGCTAAAATACAAAGGTCGGATATCCCGAACCCAAAAAAACCCGTTAAGATTTTTACCATAAATATCGGTTATAAAATAAAAAGCCGAAAAAGAACCAATATTCTATCGGCCCAGTAATATAATCCAGCCGAATATATTATTCCGTTATTTAAACTGATAATTTAAAATAAGTTATAAAGGTAATATAAATTTAATTAATAAAATTATTAATATTAAAACTAAATTTAACGTTATTATTACGTCGTATATTAAGCGATACGGATTAATTATACGATAAATTTACGTATTATTTATAATTTCTTTTTTTAAAAACCCCGCTCGAAAACATAATTAAGGTTTTTATTTGGTTAATTAGCCGATTAATTATTATTTCTTTATTTGTTTTCGATAATTATTACGTTACGTAATTATTAATTTTTAAACTTAATTTTATAACCAAATCGAAAATAACCATTAAAATAGACCCTAAAATAATAATAAAAACTTTAAAATTCGGTTCGATAAAAATTATTATTGCGTTAGTTCTAATTAAAAAATTCTTTTTATAATATCCTTACCAATAAAAAGTAAAAAAAAATAGCCGGTAAATTTATAAGGTGTTTTGTTAACGAAAGTAAGCTTAAAAACAAAAAGGTAAATAAGCGTTTTATAAACCTTTATATTATTTCGATTAATAATACTTATATTAATTAAAATCTGGCAACTATTTAAAAAGTTATAAACGACTAATTAAAACCCGGAAATATTATTTTAAATTAATTTAACGATAAAAGATTTATATACGTTTTATACGGAATTTTATATAATAAAATACGTAATAAAATTAATAATAACCGATGGATATAAATTAATATTATATATATACCGAAATAAAAAAAAAGTAATTTTTAATAATAACGTACCGCCTAATAAATTAATATTATTTAAAAATCCCGATTAAAAAATTAAAAAACTGGAAAAAATACAATAGGTTATTAATTAATCCCGAAAAAAGCCAAATAACCCAGGTACTTTATTAACTACTTTATTTCTTAAAATCGTTAATATATTACAAAATATTTAATTTACTAATAAGAAAGTTGAAGTTATCTTTAATTAATTTGGTAATAAATTTACCCGTACGGAAAAAGTTTTTTTAAAAACATGCTATATTAAAAAAAAGCTATTTTAACCTAGGATTAAAAAAATACAACAAAATTAAATAGTATATTATACTAAATTCCCAAATTCGAACGATTGCTTATAAGGTATAATAAACTAAAAATATTACTATATTAAGAAGTTTAAAAAATAAGTTAATCGAAATATTATAAATCCGAATTTAAAAAGGTATATTTAAACAGTTATATACGGTATAAAAAAATACTTGGTTTTTTTAAAAAGAAATAACGGTTTATAACTAATTAATTTTACAATAAAGCTTAATATAATTACCTTACGAAATACGTTTATACCAAATAATTACGACAAATTTTCCGCGGATTTTATAATATATTTTTTGGTAATTTTAATAAACTTTTTTTCTGGCTACAATTAGGTTACTTTAACCCTTACTAACAGAAATTATATGTTACAGTACAGGAACAGGGGTTCCTGTCTTGGAGAAACCGGCCTCCGGAGCCTGGTATGGGCTTCTTACGGCTAATCTTCGGATAAAAAAAGCTTAGCTTTCCCCGCGCCAAAATATAGTAATCTAATGGATCTGGTAGATCTGGGGCCAGATTTAACAAATCTTACAGATTTACGATATATTTATTAAATCCAAATAGATATATAACGGACGGTTTCCTATATAAATAATACTTATTTAATTTCGTTTTTTAATTATTAATCTAAATTTTTAATTAAAAGTATCGTTTTCTAATTAAGGAAAAAGTTTGCAAACTTTTAACGAATATCTTATTTATTATATTATTATTACTTGCAAATTAAAACCTTTAATTCGGATATTATCTATACCTTTAGGAAAATATATAATAAATTCGTTATATTTTAATAATTCTTTAATTAATAACCAACGAATAATTTAAGGCCTAATTCGGTATAAACTTTCCTGAATTTAATAAAAACAATATTATAAAATAACGTTTAATAAATAAATAATATATTCGATTTCCGTTATTAATTAATATAAAATTAATAATCGGATTAAATAATTTACCCTTTATTAAAAAAGTTTTTAAGTTAATTAATAATATAATACCTGTAATTATTAAAGTTAAGGTTAAAAAAAATCCTTTTTTTAACAGCAATTTACCCTTACCCTTAAGGAAATTATTAAAGTTTAACTTAAAAAATCCGACCAAAAAAAGAAAAAAAAGGTTAAAGAAGAACGTAACGTAAAAATCGAAAAAGGAAAAAAAAAGAAACTTATAACCGATAAACGATTAGATTTCGTAGCTAAAAAAGTTATAAACTCTAAGAAAGAAAATGTTAAATTCGTACGATAATTAAAGAAAAAAATTCTTATACCTTTTTTAAAAATTATTTTTCGTTTAAAAACTTTAATTCCCTTTTTATTTGATCGAAATTAAAAAGGAATTATACCTTTTTTTACCTATTACGGAATACTTAATATTAAAGGTTATAAGTTAATTAGTTCCAAACCTTATAATAAGTTTACAGATATAAAAAGATTCCTAATTAAGGCCAAACTTTATTTTAAATAATACAAAATTTTTTAACGGAAAAGTACCAAAAGGTAATAGTTATTTCCTAGTTATTGGCTGGAAAAGTACTTAATTAGTTCGAACTTATCCTTAAGGATTACCTAATAAATTACTCCAACGATTACCTAAATATTACTAATTATATTTTTAATAATTATAAAAATTTTAAAAAATAAATATAAGCTTTATTCGGAAATATAAATAAGCAATAATATGCGGTTAAGTAAATACATAAATTTTAACAAATTACGTTAATAATTAAATATATAATTAAATTTAACCGCTTTATAGTTATTTCCAAACTTTTACAGGATATATTATTTTTCCCTTATTATAACGGCCTAAACCTTTAAGTTAAGGATAAAATATTTCAGGTACTTAAAATAAGTTCCTTCGAAAATTATACAAATAAGGTTATTATTACCGACCGACGCATTTTTGATCGATACCTTAAAAAATAAGGAACCGGTAAACGAAATGGTAATAAACGTTTTAATAATACCAAAAAAATAAAGGACAGATTTTAAAAGGAAATTAGCATTATTTTAACGGAATTCCAAAAAAATAAATCCAAAATTAAATATTTTAACTATAATAAAAAGGGCCATTTTAAAAACGAATATTACTTTTTATTAAAAAAGGGGAATCCTTAAAAAGGAAAAATCTTACAGCCCAAAAAAAGGTTTACGCGGCCGAACGAAACATAAATAATAAGGAAAAGGATAAAAAGAAAATATGCTTTACTTCCGCCAATTAAGAATTTATTATTATTACCATTAATAAGGTTAAAAATACTAACCCAAATTATAAAAATTATGCTATTTGTAAAGATATTACGGCTAAAGCTTGCAAATATTATCCAGAACGAATAACTTTTAAGGTAACTATTATATTAGAATATATTTATTACCTTAATACATAAAAATATAAAATATACGATTTAAACGGTTAATTACGAATAAATTTCGGTAACTATAAATAATTACCTTCTAAATATTATATTCTTCTAGAATGTATAATATACCTAAAACCTCCGGCAAAAAACTAGAAGCTTTTATATTTTACTACTTGCTATAATAATAACTGCTTTATTTATTAACGAACCAAAAAGAATACTAACTTTTAACTAAAATATAATAAAAAAACGCTTATAAAACTAGGTGATAAATATAAATATATAAAAACCCCCCGATAGCTAAATTACCTTAGGTTTTATTATTTATATCTTAAATTAAACTAAAGTCGGCAAGTTATAACGCAAGAATACTTATGTTATATATTAATATTATATAGCAGATAGCTAAATTACCTTAGGGTTTATTATTTACATCCTTATTAAAATAAAGTCGAAAAGTTATAACGCAAGAATACTTATGTTGTATATTAATATTATATAGCAAATACGAACTTTTAATTATAAAAACACTTTTTCGGAAATTTATCCTTTTAACCCGATAACTCGCAAAATATAAAATTTAAGGAAAAGCTAGAAAAAGATAATTGTTTTTAAATGCCAGTTTAGTAATAAAAAGTGGTTTAAATACGTGGATAATTACTATACCAAATATATAGCTAAAAATATACGCGAATAAAGATGCCTTTTAACCTTTAAAGTATATTAATTAAAAAACTATAAAGGCCTTCGAAAATAAAGTACCAAAAACCCCTGCATACAAAACTTTATACGAGGTAAAGAAAGAATTACGGAATTAAATCGAGATTCTTATTTACTATGGAAATAAAATATTTAATACCATAATTAATTCCGGAAAGAAAAAAAAAAAATTTTTCCTAAAATAACCGAAAAATATTAAATCCTTTGGAAATATAAACAGTAATTATATAAATTACGAACAATCGATAAAAACCTATTTATTTATAATAACGGTTAAATTTTTTAAAAAATAAAGAAATTTATAATTTAAATATAAAAATATTTAAAATAAATTATTTTCGATATCGCCGACATTTTAAAATATAATATTATTTTAAGAATATTATAATTTCGGTTTAATAATTTAAGGATTAATTAAAAAAATTAAATATTTTTTTAAAATAATTATAAGGAAAAATTTTATAAAATCTGTTATATAATTAAAAAAGTTAAAGTTTTTAATTTAATAACTATAATACTTTTTAAATATCGACGGTTTAAAAAATTATTTAAAAAACGAATTCGAAAAAAATTATCTAATTATAATTAATAAGATTATAAAACTTTTATTAAAAAAAGATATTATTTAAAATTTTATTAAATTTATTATATAAACTTTAAAATTTTTTTTAACGAAACCTTAAAAAAGGTTATATTTAAAAATCCGAATTATTTATAAGATATTTAGTTATAATAATACTAAAAATAAAAAATAACAAAATTAAGATCGATAAAGATAAAGATTTAATATAACGACGAATTTGTAATTATTAATAATTAAATAATATTACCGTTAAAAATAAATATTTTTTAACGTTAATAAATATTATAAAGGAAAATATTAATAAAATTAAATAATTTATAACTTTAAATCTGTTAAATGGTTATTATCTAATATAAATAATTAAAGACGAAAAATAAAATATTATTTTTAAAATTATTTATAAATATTACGAATATAAAATTAAGTTATAAAGGTTAATTAATATTACGGCTAACTTTTAACATATATTTATTATTATTTTACGGAAATTTTTAAACAAATTTATTTTCGTTTATTTAAACGATATCCTTATTTATTCGGAAACTTTAAAAAAACATAAAAAGTACGTCGCTTAAATTTTGGAAACCTTTAAAAAGGTTAACCTATTAATAAACGCTAAAAAAAAAGCGTTTAATATACCTAAAAGCTAAATTTTTTAAGCTTTACGATTACCTTTAAATAAAGTTAAATCTAAAATTTAAAGTTAAAAGCCGTTAAAAACTGGTTAATTTTAAATAAAATTATTATTATTAATATTCGTTAATTTTTAGGATTTACCGGCTTTATACAACCTTTAATCCAGAATTATAACAAACTTACCAGCTTTCTAATAAAACTTACTATTAAAAAATATATCGGAAAAAAATTCGAATTTCTAAAAAAAGTAAAAAAAGCTTTTAAAAAGATTAAAAATAAAATTATTAACGCCCTAATAATTAAGTTACCAAATTATAACCAAAAAAATTAATTTAAAACAAGTATTTCAAATTACGTTTTTGGAATAATTTTAAAGTAACTAAAAAATAACGGAAAATAGTATCTAATAACGTACTTTTTTAAAACTTTTAAGGACGTAAAATTTAAATATCCCATTTACGATAAAAAATTGCTAGCGATTATTTTAATACTTAAAAAATAAAAATAATTCTTTAATAAAATTAAGGAATTATTTAATATTTATTCAAACCAATTTTTTTTTGATTTACAACTACTTAAAAATTAAATAAATACAATAAAAATTAAATAATTTTTGTATCCAAATTTAACTTTAAAATTTATTATATTAAAAACTTTAAAAAATTTAAACGGATATTTTAAGCTGAAAAAAAAATTATAATTCGAAAATTTTTAAACGATATATATAAATACTATATCGTAAAAATAATAAGATAATATAATTATATATAACCTTAAAATAACCTAGCCAAAAAGAATTAACCTAATTTAAAAATTTTTAGGATTTAAAAAAACGAAAAAAAATTAAATAATTAAAAGAAAATAATAAAAACTAATTATTATTCCGCGGCAAAATTTATATTTCCCGCTAATAATAAAAAGGATTTATTAAGAAACTTTACGAAAATATTTTACATAAATATTAAAAAAATATTCAAAATTACCAAACGACTTTAAAAAAAAATAATTTCTTAAAATTCCGCCAGATAGTTAAATAAGTAATTAAAAATTATAACGTTTGTAATAAGGTTAAAATAATTAGTTATAAGCCGTATAACTTATTATAATTTATAAATATACTTAATAAAGCATAAAATATCATAATTTAAGATTTTATTATTAATTTTCTTATATTAAGAAATATAATTATTAAAATTAAATACGATACGGTATAAGTAATTATTAATAAACTTATTAAATATAAGTATTTTTTACCCTTTAAAAAAACCGTAATAATAAAATAATTAACTTACGTTTTTATTCGATATTATCTCCATAAATACGAAGTACCAAAAAAAAAATCTTTTCTGATCAAAATAAGTTTTTTATATCCAAATTTAATACCAGCTTTTTTAAGCAAATTAATATTAAATTTAAGTTTTCGATAATTTATTACCCCTAAATAAATAATTAAATAAAATAATTAAATTAAACCTTAAAACAATATTTTAAAAATTACGTTAATTATTAATAACATAATTAGGTTAAGTTTTTATTATTTGCATAAATAGTTTATAATATATTAATTAACGAAAATATAAGTATATCACCTTATACGGCTATATATAAATATAACGTAATAATTTAACGACTAGAAAAGTTAATACGTAAGGTATTAATTATTATTATAATAATTTTACGAACAAAAATAATGGTAATAAAAATTAAGACGATATAAGCCGAATTTTAAATTAAGTTATAATTTTTGTAATAAAAAATAGCTTAATATTATAATAAAAAAAGAATTAAGGGATTAATTTTAGCAAAAGGTAATAAAATTTATTTATTATACCAAAAATAAAACGTATTATTAAACTTTGTCGAAATCAAAATAAAAAGGTTTAACGATAAGTTTAATTTTAAAAATTTCGGCCCGTTTAAGATTAAAAAACTTATTTTAAAAATTAATTATAAATTATTATTATCCAAAGCCATAAAAATATATCTTATATTTTATATTTCCTTATTAAAACTAGCCCTAAAAAACGCCCCGTTCGAAAAAATCTTCGAAATCGAAAAAAACAATAATAAATACGAAATCGAGAAGATATTAAATTTTAAAATGGTTAAAAATAGGATTTAATACCTGGTTGAATATATAAATTATTTACCGGAAGATAATATATGGAAATTATTTAAGTATTTAACGAATACGATAAACTTAATTAAAAATTTCCACCGGCAAAATCCTAACCGACCGTTTTTAACGTAACTAAAATCGTAAGCAATAATAGTTTTTTACCCAAATCCAGATTTAAAACGTTCCAGCCGCAAGAAATAAATACCTTTATTATAACATTTATCTTAAAAATAAGCCGCATTTGTTTTACCTTTACGTAACGCTATTTTTTTTAACCTTTCCCGTTTTTTTAATTAATTTAATTTTAAACATTTTTTTAATATTTTTAAAGTTCTTTTTTTAAAAAGGTTCTGCTCAAAACGTAAAGGTTTTAACCTTTTAATAAATTCTTTTTATTTTTCTTTTTGGTGACGTCGCCATTTATCCAATTTTTTTCTTACGATTTTTTAGTATTCCAGGAAATTATCTTTAACCTTCCGTTATTTTTATTATAATCGTTTTTATGTTTCGTTTATTTTTTTAACGAATTTATAATTTCCGCATTATAAAAAACACGTTAATAACGAATGCAGCAGTTATAACTTAAGAATTTTTTTTAAAAATAATCGGTTTTAGTGAACCGAATATAATTAAAATAAAAAAAAGTTTTAATTCCGAAAGTTCTAATTAAGTTAGTACGAATGTTACGAATATCGCGTTAATTTTTACGTAACTTTTTTTTTCGTTTTTTTTTTCGACCTATTATAATAAAATTAGCTGGAAAGTTACGGAAAACCCTTTTAACAAAATAAAAAGGTTACTTACGGTTTTTATTTTTAAAATAAAAATCCTTAAAAAGGGGAAATGGTATTATAATACAGAAATAAAAGTTCCTATCTTAAAAAAACCGGCTTCCGGAACCTGGTATGGATTTTTTACGGCTAATCTTCGGGTAAGGAAAGTTTGGCTTTTCCCGCACTAAAATATGGTAATTTGGTAGATCTGGTGGATCTGGAACCAGATTTAACAGATCCCATAAATTTACGATATACTTACTAAATCTAGATAGATATATAACGGACGGTTTCTTATATAAATAGTACCTATTTAGTTTCGCTTTTTAGCTATTAATCTAAGTTTTTAATTAAAGGTATTGTTTTCCGATTAAAGGAAAAGTCCGTAAAGCTTTTTAACGAACACCTTATTTATTATGCTATTATTACCTGCAAATTAAGACCTCCGATTCGGATACTGCTTATACCTCCAGGTGGATGTATAATAGGTTCGTTATATTATATAACTTTTTCGATACCGTTAAAATTTCCAAAAATAATTATCTTATCCTAGAAGATTACTAATTTTGTAACTTATTTTTATTACGTAAAATTTTTTTAAACGATTTAATATCCGACATAATACGTTTATTTATTAATAATATTAATATTAAAGGCCCGAAAATTAAATATAATAACGAAAAAGTTTTTTAAAAATTCAGAAGTTCGTTTATAAGTATAGAGTTAATATAAATAAAACCTTTTTTAATTACGAATTTATTAATATTTCGATTAATATAAAAAAGTTTTAATAATATTAAAAAATTATTATTATAATCGGAATTTTTTACGGATCGATTAATTGCTAATTTAATATGGTTAAAGTAATTAAAATCTTAAAAATTAAGTTATATAAAAACGTTTTAAAAATTAAAACTTTTTTAAATATTACGGTTTATTACCGAATTTTTATTACGTATTATATCCTAAAGGTTAAAACTTTTACGAATTTGTTCCGGAAAAATAAACTTTTTATTTAAAAGTCCGATAAAAACCTAACGATAAAAACCTTAAAAAAGAATTTTACGATAACTTTAATTTTAGTTATTTTAAATTATAATCCCGATATAAAAAAGATTATTATAAATATTAATGTAAATAAAGTCGGTTATAAAGATATTTTTAATTAATTAATTTATAAAATTAAATATTTTACGCGTTATAAAAATAATATTTAAAAAAGTATTAAATTAAATTCCGATATTAATAAATTAAAATATTAAATCGTTTTTAAAATTTTAAGAAAGTTCCGGAATTATATTTATAATATCCGATTTTTATTAAAAATTAACGTTAAAGTATTAATTAATTAAATTAAAAGTTTTTTAAATTCTTTATTTAATATTATTGTTATTTATTAAATCGTTTAAATAAAAATATTCGATTTCGAAATTAAGTATATTTCCGGTAAAAAAAGTTTAACCGTAAACGATTTATTTCGAAAGTTATTTAACGTTTTTAACGTATTAAATAATTAAAAAAAAGTTCACGATTTTATTAATATTTAATTAAAAGTTATTTAGTTAAATTTTATCATAATTAAAACGTTGTTAATATTTTCCTAAATAAGGTAGGTGTTTTTTATTAAAAGCTCGTTTAAAAAATATAAAAGTATACGAAAGTTTTGATAACATTAAAGGTTTTTAATCGCTTTCGTAAAATCCGGAAAAAAGAAATTTTTAAAAAGAAGATTTTTGAAATATTTTATTTAAAATGGAATTTTTTAACGTAAGGTAAATAAACGGTACGGTAACCGTAAAATTATTAATTCCGAATAAAAATATTTTGTAATAATTAAATAATAAAAGTTATTTTACGGCCATAAAAAAAGAAATGTTATTTATTACCGTATAATAACTTTATATTATTAATACGGAATCTTTGGCCATATTCGGAAAATAATACTTCCGCATATTAAATATTAAAAAATAAATAATTAATATTTTAAAAAAATTTATAAATTTTTATAACTTATTAATATAATTATTATTTAAATAATTAATATATAATTTATATTTACGGATAACGGCTATAAAATTACGATTAAAATTAAATACGAATTATCCGATTATTTAAAAATAAAGATTTTATATTTAATTACGTTAATAACGAATAAGAAAATTTTAAACGAATATAATTTTTACTAATACGATATTCCGATTAAAATTAAAATTCTTAAAAGTTCCGAAAATAAAAATAAAATAATTAAAATTTATAATATATTCGGAATTTAACGAAAATTTAAAACCTTATACGTTATTTAATAATAAGGTTTAATTTTAAAAAAATACGTTCTAATTATTAAAAATTTAATAAAAACGATAAATAAAATTAATAAAATATAAGTTAAATTTTTACTTGAAATATTGTTTGCCGATAATACCATAACGAAAAATTAGGGCTTTAGTTTTTATAAATTATTCTACGGATAAAAAACGCTTTTATCGATTAAATTAATTTTGCCAACTTAAAAAATTATAAATTAAAACTTTAATATTTCGAAAAGAATTTAGTTACGTAACGGATTAAGTATTTTTTAAAATAAGGTAAAAACATAATTCATTTTGCTAAAGCTATTATTAATTAACGTTAAAAAATTATTAAATTTATAAATTAAAGGAACGAAAATAAAATAAAAAATAAATTTTTAAAAATAAACGATTTAATATTATTATATAATACGTTACGATATATAAATATATTTAAAAATATAAAGTTAAATTATTATTAAATTAATCGTTTTTTTATTAATAATATTATTAATAAACATATTTATTATTTAAAAAAAGTTAATAAAATAAAATTATAAAATAGATTTTTTTTTTAATAAATGAAAATAATTTAAAAAAATAATATAAAATACCGCTGAATTTATAAAAAGACTATTAAACGAAACCGTTTATTAATTAATTTAATAATATAATATAAAATATTTTAACTATTAATAATTTAAAACTTTAAAGTTTGTAAAAATAAATACTAAAATATATATATTTAATAATCGATTCGAAAGTTACGTAATTATAGGCAACGATAATATAATTAAAATAAATTAATTTAATAAAAAAGATTAACGTAATTAATTAAAAATAATTAAATATAAAAACGGATTTTTTTAAAACTTTTTAAAACTAGGTTAATTATTATTATAAACCATATTTATTTTCTATTATTTATAATTAATCCATTAAATTATAAGTATTTAATATTAAAAATTCGAAATATAACGTTTAATTTTTTTCCGAAATAATTATTTAATAAACTTTAAAATTATTAAATAAATATTATTATAAATATTTTTATATATTTATTAACATTAAATATAATTAATTTTCAATATTTTAAATTAATTATTGCAAAAAATATATTTATAATTTTTAATAAATACGATATAATTATTATAAATTTTTTTATAAAGATTCGAAATTAATTAATATCTGTAGAAAATATTCCATATTAATTAAGAATATTTAATATTTTATATTACTGGTTATAAAATTTATAAAATATAACATTAAAAATACCGAAATTTAGAAAAATAAACCGGTAATATATCGAAAATTTTTAATAAATAACGTTATAAATAAATTAATAAAACCGGTTCGAAAGATTTTATTAAAAATTAAATAAAACCGTTTATTTTTAATTTTTAAAAATTTAATTACGTTAAATTAAATATTTACGGTAATTTAATAGTTTTTATTTTTAAGTTATTAACGTATATATTAATTTTTAATAAAACTTTCGATATTAAAAATAAATATAATTTTTAATATTTAATAATATTTAAAATAAATTAAGTAATAAGGGTAATAAATGTATATATTTTTATATATGTAAAGGATATAAATTTTATATTATTATAATTATTTTAAAACCTTTATTATATTACGTTAATAATTTAAAATAATACGAAAAGAATATAATATTTTAATATTAATATAAGGTTTTAGGATATAATTAATAATACGGTTACCCGTTTAAATAATTAAAACCGAAAAAGAATTTGCCATAATATTATAAGGCGGAAATATTTTAAAAAAGCAGGTATTACGGATACTAATCGGCAACTACCGGATAAGTACTTAATAATATCTAGTATCAAGTTAGGCCTAAAATTTGGATTTTTTTTAATTATTTAATATACCTTTTATTAAAAAAAGAAAATAAGGTTTAATAAAATATAATTTATTTATTATTAAAGTATTTAATAATATATAATATTAATTATATTCGATATTATAAACCTGATAATAAAAGGAAAATATTAAATTATAAATAGGTTATTAACGGTACATAAAGCTTTTAAATTTACGGATATCGTTAAAGTTAATAAATAGTTTAAAGCGGCAATTAATACCTAAAACTTAATTAATACGATAAAATATAACTGAAAAAAATATTAAAATATTAAAAGCTGCTAATAATATTTAACGCCGGGCAAAAATAAGATTTAAATTTTGTATATTTTGTACAACCTTTTAACAGATCGATACGAAATTATTAAACGTTAAAGGAAAATTATTAAAATTAGGATATAGTTTAAAAAACGATTTTTTTAAAAAGTTAACTAATTTATTTAAGTTTGTATTATTACGAAAGCCTTAAAAATTACGTAAGTTAAACGGCTAACGAAATCTTATAATTATGTTAATTAACAAAACAAAAATAATTAAAAATATATTTTGATATATAGAAAACCTAAAAATGGTATAATTTGAAAAACAAAGTTAATATAATTATAAAAAAAGGTTATAAAAAAATACGGGCACAAAATCGAAGAATATGCGACTAATTAAAAAACGTTATAATAATTATTTCCTCTTTTTTTTTACTTAATATCGGACGAAATTTTTAGGAACTTTTTCGGCATATAAGGTTTTTAAATAAAAAACTAATATATTAACTTTAAAAGCACCTAATTAGTTATTTACATAACTCGTTATTATTTTTTAATATATTCCCACTTTTATATAACTTTTATCTTTAATATTAAAACATTTTTATATTACGAATTATTTCCTACCCGTTATTAATATCTCAAACTGTCAAATACCGTCCTTATTTTACCAGTATTTTTTAATTAATTTATAAATCGTTACCATATTATTATCTAAAAAGCGTATTATATATAATTAGAGAAAAAGCTTTAAAATTTAAAATATTTCGAATTTTAAAAAGGTTACTTAATTAACTAATATACTTATATGGAAAAAGGATAATATAATACGTTTATTTCGAAAAATATATGATAATAATATTATTTCTTATTTTATTAAATTTGCTATTTTCGAATACTGTTTTAATCGGATTATTCCTATCCAGTTTTACCATAAAAATAGTCGATGTTTATAGAAAAAAATCACTTTATCCCTATTTTAAATAACAAAAGATTAAAACGATATAATAACCGCGTTATTATAACGTACCTTTATAATTATAATAAATAATATTTTTTGTATTTTAAATATATTATTACTTTAATTTAAATAATCGTTTATGAAGTATTTTAAAAATATATAATTAATATTTTAAAAACCGGACGAATAATTAATAATAATAAAATAAAATTAATTCTTAATTAATTCGAAAAATAGATTTAATCGAAAAAATTAAAATACGTTTAGTTAGTTACTTATATAAAATTGCGTACCGATAATATCCCTATAAGTTATTAAATCGGGATATTATATATCCGATTAAAACGCTTATTTTTAACATTTAATACTTACCCAGATTTTAAGCGTTTTCGATAATTACTTTCACGGTATCGGGAAATATAAAATAAAATAAATTTTAACGATTTCCCCTTTATCCGTATTACGATCGTTATAATATTTATTTAAGTCCGTTTTTATATTTATAACTTATAAATTAATTATGTACTTTATATTATTATCCGTAATTTTACGTAATAAGGAAAAAACGTAAGAATTAAAATAATTAAATAGGACGAAAACTAAATAAAAACCAAAATAATCGATATATTTTAAAAAATATTTCGGCTTAAAATTAGCAAAGTTTAACGTTAAAAAGAAAAAAAATTAACCCAGAAAATTTCCATTTTTATTAACCGAAATTTAAGATAATAAATCCGATACCGATTAATTCCTAAAAAAACCTTCTATTATTAAGCTTTAATTTATACGATTTTAACTTATTAATAATACCGGGAAGCTATTCCGTAAAATACGTAAAATATTTAAATTTTTATTAATTTCTTTTTAATTAATTTTAATAACGAAATATAAAACCTTTTAATATAACCATACCTTTTTTTTTATCTATTCCTATTAAATTTTCGGTTGTTAAAACTATTCGACTTAATCCGATATTTAAAAAATTAACTTTTAACATAAAATATAAAACTCGATTAGCTTTAAGTAATTAATACGTAAAAGCTATAGCTTATGGTTAATATATTATACCGTATAAATAAGTAAAAGATATTTTCGAAAATATAAAACGGAAATTCGAACCTTATTTTCCTTAAAAATAACCAGGTTAGTTTAAGTATAAAATAATAATTGTTAAAAAGTTATCGGAGGATAAAATTAAAAAAAAAAAAAAGCTAAATAACGAAAGGATTTAATAAAACATAAAAAACTGAATCCCGAATTAAAAATATTAAAAAATAAATTACGTAAACATTAAATTAATTAATCGGTTAAGTTTATGTATATTTATTTAAAGCGTTCGAAATTATTACGTTAAATTTTTATTTACTTTTTAAGATAAATCGAAAACGATTTTATTTTAAAAAAGAAAAGTTAAAATCGTACAGAGTACAAGGCCAAAAAGGTGGTTCCATTAATCAGTTAATTAAGACCATTCGTATATTTTTAGGAGTTTTTTTCGCCGAGCGTAACTCCGGGGATACTTACCACTTAAACATTTATCTTATTATTACAAACAGACTGGTTTTAATACCAAATTAATTACATTAACTCCAATTTTCTCAAGAACCCTAGGCTTACTCGTAACACTCTCTTTGATTTCGTACTGATCAGAACTAACTCTGTCCCGCCCCATTTTAATATCGGATTAGGTTAAATAATTTAAAAACCGAAAATTTGGTCGGAATAAACGGGAAAAGGGGCATAATTATATTTAAAGGTTTTATAATTCGTTATTAAAGTTAATTAATAAAAGCAATTAATAAAGGTTTAAACGTTGCGCGTATTTTCCGGAATGGCCTCTTAATACTATTAATAAGTCGAAAATATATAAGCTAAAGTTCGATAACAAAAAGTCCTTTTAGGGATTAATCGGTATCGGACTTATTATCCTAAATTTCGATTAATAAAAACAAAAGTTTTTCGGGTTAATTTTTTATATTCCTTTCGGTATCGGATTTTGTAAGTTTTAAATTAAGGTACCTTTTAATTATGTTAATTATTTTGGGTTTTATTTAAATTTCGCCTTATTTAATCGTTTTAATTATTAAGTTATTTTTTTATTATATAATATCGCAGGTAATAATATAAAATGCAAAATTAATTTATAAGCTATAAATATAAAAACAGACTTGGGTAAATATTATAACAATCGTAATACGGATAGGGGAAAGGTTATTAAGATTTAATCTATCCTATATTTTCCGGTACTATCGGAATAATTATCGAAAGCGTTAAAATTTTAAGTAAATATTAAATATTAAAAGCAGGCGTTTTAATCGGATATATAACATTTCGATTTAATGGCTTATGGGGGTATCGTCGGTACGCATTTTTATATAGGTAATTAACCAGATATATTTTGGATTTTTCGATTGGATCTATTTTTCGAATTAATTAGGGATTAATCCAGCCTTATTATTACCGATTATTCGTCCGGTTTTTAAAATAATGTAAGGTTGATCTAGGTTCAAGCTGTTACAGTACAGGAACAGGGGTTCCTGTCCTTGGAGAAACCTGTCCTCGGAGGTCTCTGAGGGAGGCTCCAACCGGGTGAACCTCGGGCAAAAAGAAGCTTGGCTTCCCCGCGCCAAGGTTTAGGTGATCTAATGGATCTAAGTAATCTAAGTAATCTGGGACTGGATCACATAAATTATATAAATTAAACAGATTTACGATATACTTACTTTTTAAAAATTAAATATATAACGGACGATTTTTTATATAAATAATACCTATTTAATGTCGTTTTTTAATTATTAATTTAAGTTTTTAATTAAAAATAATTATACCGTTTTTTAGTTAAGGAAAAAATCCGCAAATTCTTTTAACGAATACTTTATTTATTATATTATTATTACTTGCAAATTAAAAACCCCCATTTCGGATATTATTTATACCTCCAAATGGATATATAACAAATTCGTTATATTTTAATAACTCCTTAATTAATAACTAACGAATAATTTAAGGCCCAATTAAATATAAGCTCTTTTAAACTTAATAAAAACGATATTATAAAACGACGTTTAATAAATAAATAACATATTCGATCCCCGTTATTAATTAATAAAAAATTAGTAACCAAATTAAATAATTTATTCCCTATTAAATTTTTTTTTCAATTAATCGATAATATAACACCCGCAACCACCAAATCGAAAGGCCAAAAAAACTTTCTTTTTCTTCCCAACAATAATAACCTACCCCTACCCCCCAAAAAAATATAAAGATCCAACTTAAGGAATCTAACCAAAAAAAGGAAAAGGTCGAAAAAAAACTAAGCATAAAAGTCGAAAAAGGAAAAAAAAGGGAACTTATAACTAACGAACAACTACACCTTATGGCCAAAGAAATTATAAAATTTAAAAAAAAAACGCCAAACTCGTCCAGCAGCTTAAGAAAAAAACCCTTATACCTTCCTTTAAAACCACCCCTGGACCAAAAACCCCAGCACCTTCCTTATTTAATCGAAACCAAAAAGGAACCTTACCCCCTTCTGCCTACCATGGAATACCTAATATTAAAGGCTACAAACTAATTACTTTCAAACCTTATAATGAGATTATTAACGTAAAAAGGTTCCTGGTTAAGGCCTGACTTTACCTTAAATGGTATAAAGGTTCCTTAACGGAAAAATACCAGAAAATAATAACCATCTTTTAACTATTCGCTAAAAAAATGCTCGATTAATTCGAACCCATTTTTAAAGATTACTTAATAAACTTTTCCGATAACTAACTAAATATTATTAATTATATTTTTAATAATTACGATAATTTTAAAAAACGAATATAAACCTTATACGGAAATATAAATAAATAATAATACGCAATTAAATAAATACATAAACTTAAGCAAACCATTTTAATAACCGAATATATAACCAAATTTAACCAACTTGTAATTATCTTTAAACTTTTATAAAATGCATTATTCTTTCCCTATTATAACGGCCTAAAAAAGTAAATTAAGGATAAAATATTTAAGGTACCTAAAATAAACCCTTTCGAAAAATATACAGATAAGGCTATTATTACCGACCGACGCACTTTCGATTAATACCTTAAGAAAAAAGGTACCGGCAAACGAAATAATAATAAACGCTTTAATAACAAAAAAAAAATAAAAAAAAAATTCTAAAAAAAAGCTAATATTACTTTAACGGAATCCAAAAAAAATAAATCCAAAATTAAATATTTTAACTATAACCAAAAGAATTATTTTAAAAACGAATATTATTTCCTGTCAAAAAAAGGAAATTCCTAAAAAGATTCTTAAAAAAATAAGATTTCCATGCCTAAAAAAAAGATCCGTACGGCCGAACGAAATATAAATAGCGAAAAAAAGGATAAAAAAAATAAAAATTATTTTTGCTAATTAAAAATTTACCATTATTACGATTAACAAAGTCAAAAATAATAACCCAGATTATAAAAATTATACTATTTGCAAAAATATTATAACCAAAATTTGCAAATATCATCTAAAACGAATAAGTTCCAAAAAAATTATTACTTTAAAATACACTTATTACTTCGATATATAAAAATATAAAATATACGACCAAAATAATTAATTACGAAAAGATTTCGGTAATTATAAATAATTATCCTTTAAATATTACATTCTTCCGGAATATACGGTATACCTTAAACCAACAAATAATTATAAACTTTTATACTTTATTACTTATTATAATTATAACTACCTTATCCATTAACGAACTAAAAAAAATAACAACTTTTGGCCAGGATATAACGAGAAAACGCTTACGGAATTAAACGATAAATATAAATACATAAAAAATCCCTAATAACTAAATTACCTTAAATCTTATTACCTACATCCTAAATCAAAATAAAGCCAAAAGGCCATAATATAAAGATGTTTATATTATATACTAATATTTTATAATAAATATAATTTCTTAATTATAAAATACCCCTTTCGGAAATTTACCCTTTTAACGTAATAATTCATAAAATATAAAACTTAAAAAAAAATTAAAAGAAAATAATAATCTTTAAATACTAATTCGGTAACAAAAAATGGTTTAAATACATAAATAACTATTATACCAAACATATAGCCCGGAAAATACGCAAATAAAAACGCCTCCTAACCCCTAAAGCATATTAATCAAAAAACTATAAAGGCCCTCGAAAATAAAATACCGAAAAACCTTTATATATAAAACTTTATATAAGGCAAAAAAAAAACCCGGAATTAAATCGAAATCTTTATTTACCATAAAAACAAAATATTTAATACCATAATCGATTCCGGAATAAAAGGAAATTTTATTTTCCTTAAAGTAGCCGAAAAATACCGGATCCTTTAAAAATATAAATAATGATTTCATAAGTTACGAACAGTAAATAAAAATTTATTATTTACGATAACGGTTAAATTTTCCGAAAAATAAAAAAATTTAAAATTTAAATATAAAAATATTTAAAACGAATTATTTTCGATATCGCCAACATTTCGACATACGATATTATTTTAAAAATACCGTAATTTCGTTTTAATAACCTTCGGATTAATTAAAAAAAAGTAAACGTTTTTATAAAATAATTTTAAGAAAAAACTTTATAAAATCTGTTACATAATTAAAAAAGCCAAAATTTTTAATCTAACGGTAATCGTACCTTTTAAATATCGACGGTTTAAAAAATTATTTAAAAAACAAATTCGAAAAAAATTATTTAACTATAATTAATAAGATTATAAAATTTTTATTAAAAAAAGATATTACTTAAAATTTTATTAAATTTACCATATATACCTTAAAAAAATTAAAGCTTTTTGAAAAAATTTTTAACGAAACTTTAAAAAAATTATATATAAAAATCCGAATTATTTATAAAATATCTAATTATAATAATACCAAAAATAAAAAAATAACAAAATTAAAATTAATAAGGATAAAAATTTAATATACCGACAAATTTATAATTATTAATAACTTAACAATATTATTATTAAAAATAAATATCTTTTAACGTTAATAAATACCATAAGGGAAAATATTAACCAAATTAAATAAGTTACCGTTTTAAACCTACCCGATAATTATTACTTAATTCGAATAATTAAAAAAAAACGTTTTTAAAACCGTTTATAAGTATTATAAGTATAAAATTATACCTTAAAGCCTAATTAACACTTTAGCCAGTTTTTAACATATACTTATTATTATTTTACGAAAATTTTTAAACAAATTCGTTTTCGTTTATTTAAACGATATTTTTATTTATTCGAAAACTTTAAAAAATACAAAAAATATATCGTTTAAATATTAAAAACCTTTAAAAAAATTAGCTTATTAATAAACGTTAAAAAAAGCGTTTAATATATCCAAAAATTATATTTCCTGGACTTTATTATTATCCCGGAACAGATTTAAATCTAAAATTTTAAATTAAAAATTATTAAAAATTGGCCAATTTCCGACAAAATTATTATTACTAATATTCGTTAATTTCTGGAATTTACTGGCTACGTATAACCTTTAATCTAAAATTACGGCAAACTTGTTAGCTTTTTAACTAAACTTATTATTAAAAAATACGTCGGAAAAAAATTTAAATTTTCAAAAAAAGCAAAAAAAACCTTTTAAAAAATTAAGGACAAAATTATTAGCGCCCCGATAATTAAGTTACTAAACCATAATAAAAAAAATAACTTAAAACAAACGCTTTAAATTACGTTCTTAAAATAATTTTAAAATAACTAAAAAATAACGAAAAATAATATTTAATAACATATTTTTCTAAAGCCCTTAAAAATGTAAAATTTAAATATCCCATTTACGACAAAAAGTTATTAATAATTATTTTTGCGCTTAAAAAATAAATATTATTTTTTAATAAAATTAAGAAATTATTTAATATTTATTTAAATCATAAAAATTTTACCCGATTTATAACCATTCAAAAACTAAATAAACGTTATAAAAATTAAATACTTTTCTTATCCAAATTTAACTTTAAAATTTACCATATTAAAAGTAAAAAAAATATTTAAACGGATATTTTAAATCGAAAAAAAAATTACGATTCGAAAATTTCCAAACGATATATATAAGTATTATATCATAAAAACGATAAAACAGTATAATTATATATAACCTTAAAATAACTTATTTTAAAAAAATTAATTTAATTTTAAAATTTTTATAACTTAAAAAAACAAAAAGAAATTAAAAAAAAAAATAATAAAAACTAATTATTATTCCGTAATAAGATTTATATCCCCAGTTAGTAATAAAAAGAATTTATCAAAAAATTTACGAAAATCCTTTATATAAATACCAAGAAATATTTAAAATTATCAAACGATTTTAAGAAAAATATAATTTTCTAAAACTCCGCCAGGTAATTAAATAAATAATTAAAGATTATAATATTTATAACAAAATAAAAATAATTTACCATAAGCCGTATAATTTATTATAACTTATAAATATATTTAATAAAATATAAAATATTATAATTTAAAATTTTATTATTAATTTTTTTATATCGAAAAAATCCGTTACCGGAATTAAATACGATATAATATAAGTAATTATTAACAAACTTACTAAATATAAATACTTTTTACCTTTTAAAAAAACCGTAACGATAAAATAATTAATTTATATTTTTATTCGATATTACCTTAACAAATACGGAAAACTAAAAAAAATTATTTTTAATCAAAATAAATTTTTTATATTTAAATTCGGTATTAACTTTTTTAAATAAATCGGTATTAAACTTAAGTTTTTAATAACTTATTACCCTTAAATAAATAATTAAATAAAATAATTAAATTAAACTTTAAAATAATACTTTCAAAATTACGTTAATTATTAACAAAATAATTAAATTAAATTTTTATTATTTACATAAATAACTTATAATACGTTCGTTAACGAAAATATAAATATATTACTTTATATAATTATATATAAATATAACGTAATAATATAACGACCCGAATAATTAATATATAAGGTATTAATTATTATTATAATAATTTTACGAATAAAAATAATAATAACAAAAATTAAAATAATATAAATTAGGCTTTAAATTAAATTATAATTTTTGTAACAAAAAATAGTCCAATATTATAATAAAAAAAAATTAAGGGACCAATTTTAACGAAAAAAGATAAAGTTTATTTATTACGCCAAAAATAAAACGTAACGTTAAACTTTTTCCAAATTAAAACGAAAAAACTTAATAATAAACTTAATTTTAAAAAACTTAATCCGTTTAAAATTAAGAAAATTATTTTAAAAACTAACTATAAATTATCGTTACCCAAAACTATAAAAATACACCTTATATTCCATATTTCCTTATTAAAACCAGCCCCAAAAAACGTCCCGCTTAAAAAAAACTTCGAAATTAAAAAAAATAATAACGAATACGAAATCGAAAAAATACTAAATTTTAAAATAGTTAAAAATAAGATCCAATACCTAATTAAATAAATAAATTGCCTACCTAAAAATAACATATAAAAACTATTTAAATACTTAACGAATACGATAAACCTGGTTAAGGATTTTTACCGGCAAAATCCTAACCGACCGTCTTTAATATAACCAAGGTCGCAGGCAATAACGGTCCCCCGCCCAAATCCAAACCTTCGGTATTTTACCCGAAAGAAATAAACGCCTTTACCGTAACATTTATTTCAAAAATAAACCGTACTTATTCCGTTTCCACGCGACATTATTCCTTTTCTAGCCTTTTCCGTTTTTCCAGTTAATTTAATTTTAAATCCTTCTTTAAAATTTTTAAAGCCTTCTTTTTAAAAAAGTCCTATTAAAAACGTAATCGTTTAAACTTTCCAATAAATTTTTTTAACTTTTTATTTTATTAACGCCGTAATTTAACTAACTTTTTTTTTACCACCTTTTATTCCTTTTTCGTAATTTTTTAAAACATTAAAAAATTATCTTTAATTTTTCGTTATTTTCGAAACAAACGATTTTAAATTTCGTTCATTTTTTTTAAGAAATTCATAATTAAAACGTTACAAAACGGACGTTAGCGACAGATATAATAGTTATAACTTTAATTCCCCAAAATAAAAAAATAATCGGTTTTTTTAAACCGAATATAATTAAAGCAAAAAAATGCCTTAGTACCAAATATCTTTATCGAATTAACGCAAATATTACGAAAATTGCGTTAATTCGGACGTAATTTTTTTTTTGCTTTTTTAATTTAACTTATTATAATAAAGTTAGCTAAGGAATTACCCCTTTAATAAAACAAAAAGGATACCTACGGTTCTTATCTTTAAAACAAAGATCCTTAAAAAAAGGAAATGATATTATAATACAGAAACAGGGGTTCCTATCCTTAAAAAAACCTGTCTTCGGAGGTCTTTAAAGAAGGTTCCGACCGGATGAACCTCGGGCAAAAAAAAGCTTAACTTTCCCGCGCCAAGGTTTAGGTAATTTAATAAATCTAAATAATCTAAATAATCTAGGACTAGATTACATAAATTATATAAATTAAATAAATCCACGATATACTTACTCTTTACGAATTAAATATATAACGGATAATTTTTTATATAAATAATACCTATTTAATTTCGTTCTTTAGTTATTAATTTAAGCTCTTAACTAAAAGTAATTATACCGTTCTTTAGTTAAAGGAAGAATCCGTAAATCTTTTTAACGAACACCTTATTTATTATGCTATTATTACCTGCAAATCAAGAACCCCCATTTCGGATACTGCTCATACCTCCAAGTGGATGTATGACAGGTTCGTTACACAAGCCTTATTTTCCAGGCTGAGCCAAATATACAGAAAATCATTACATATATAATCCATACGATAAATACTATACCCAGTATTTTCGCATACGATAACTGATTAATGGTTTTTACGGTTAAGATAGATTATATACCTCAGTCCCATAGAACCTCACTCTGAAGCAGAACCTCACTCTGAAGCAGAACCTCACTCTGAAGCAGAACCTCACTCTGAAGCAGACTTAAAATAATAACCATATATTCCTAAGGTATGTTATAAGCAATTATCTAGATTAAGGTAATAATATATTTAAAACGAAAAAAGATATTATTTGTTATAGTTATAAAAATACGCTATAACGGCGCGGTTATTACATCGTTTTAATCCTTTATTATTTAAAATAAGGGTGGGGTAATCTTTTTCCATAAACGTCGACCATTTTTATCGTAAAGTTAGATAAAAATAACCCGATTAAAGCGGTATTTAAAAGTAGCTAACCTAATAAAATAGGAAATAGTATTATTATTATGCATTTTTCGAAATAAACGTATTATGTTATTTTTTCCCTATATAGGTACATTAGCTAATTAGGTAAGCTTTCTAGAATTCGAAATACTTAATTTTTTAAAGCTTTTTTTATCATTATATTTAGTATGCTTTTTAAACGATAATATATCGACGACTTGTAAATTAATTAAAAAGTATTAGTAAAAAAAGGATAATATTTAATAATTTAGAGTATTAATAATAAATAATAAATAATTCGTAATATATATATATTAAAGTATATAAATATTCTAATATTAAGGTTAAAAGTTGTATAAAAATAAGAAGAGGTTAAAAAAATAATAACGAATTATGCAAATAATTAATCAGGTACTTTTAAGGTTAATGTATTAATTTTCTATTTAAAAATCTTATGCGCCGAAATCTTTTTTGAAAATTTTATCCGATATTAAGTAAAAGAAGGAAGGAAGTAATGATTATAGCGTTTTTTTATTAATTACGTACCTTTCGATCTTATATCCATATTTTTTATAACCTTTTTTTTCCATAATTATATTAACTTTTTTTCTAAATTATATTATTTTTTAAGTTTTTATATATTTAAATATATTTTAAATTATCCTTATTTAATTAATTAACGTAATTATAAACTTTCGTTAGCCGTTAAATTTACGTAATCCTTAAGGCTTTCGTAATAATATAAATCTGGATATATTAATTAACCTTTTAAAAAAGTTATTTTTTAAATTATATTCTAATTGTTTCATTTTCTTTAATTTTTAATAATTCCGTACCGATCGGTTAAAAAGTTATATAAAATATATAAAGTTTAAATTATATTTTTATCTTACGTTAAATATTATTAACGGTTTTTAATACCTTAGTCTTTTTTTTGGTTATATTCCGTTATATTAATTAAGTTTTAAATATTAATTATCGTTTTAAACTTTTTATTAACCTTAATAATTTATTTATAATTTAACGTTTCTTTTAATACCGGTTCCGTAATATCGAATACGATTAATATTATATGTTATTTAATATTTTAATAATAAATAATTCGCAATTTATTAGGCCTTATTATCTTTATTTTTAATAAAAGGTACGTTAAACGATTAAAATAAAATTTAATTTTAATTTTAATTTAGTTTTCGGTATTATCGAATAATTATCCAGTAATTACTAATTAATATCCTGTAATTTTTTTTTAAATATTCTTATTTCGTAATATTACGGCAAAATCTTTTTTAACGGCTTTAATTATTTAAACGGATAACCATATTATTAATTATATCTTAAAACTTTATATTAATATTAAAATAATATATTTTTCCGTATTATTTTTAATTATTAATAAAATATATTAAAATTTTAAAATAACTATAATAATATAATATTCGTAACCTTTAAATATATTAAAATATATATTTTTATTATTTTTATTACTTAATTTATATTACTTCTTATTAAATATTTAAAATTATAATTTTTTTATTATCGGAAATTTTATTAAAAGTTAATATATACGTTAATAAATTAAAAACAAAAGTTTTTAAATTACCGTAAACGTTTAATCCGATATAATTACGTTTTTTTAATTAAAAATAAATTTATAACTTTATTATTTTCGGTTTTATTAAATTAAAAAAAAGTATTTATAATAATCTTTATTTAATAATTTTAAAATTTATTAAATAATAATTTCGGGAAAAAATTAAACGTTATATTTTAAATTTTTAATATAAAACCTTTATTATTTGGCGGATTAATTAAAAATAACAGAAAATAATCGTTATTTATAATAATAATTAAAATAATTTTAAAAGGTTTAAAAAAAGACCGGTTTTATATTTTAAATTTTTTTAATTAATTATATTATTGTTATTTATAATTACGTAATTTTCGAATCGACCGTTAAATATATATATTTTAATATTTATTTTTATAAATTTTAAAATTTTAAGTTCTTAATTATTAAATAATTTCATATTCGTAATAAGTAAAATATTTAATATTATAGCGGTAAATTAATTAATAAATAATTTCGTTTTATTATATTTTTATAAATTAATCCGGTTTTAATATCTTTTTTTATTTTTTATAAATTAGTTTAGTTTATTAATAAATAATATTTTATAATTTTTTTTATTAATTTTTTTAAAATAATAAATGTTTTAAATAATAATATTATTAATTAACAATAAGTTAATTTAACGTTATTTTAATTTTCTTTTATTATAAATATATTTATATATCGTAATATAATATATAATAATAATAAATCGTTTATTTTTAAAACTTTATTTTTTATTTTATTTTCGTTTTTTTAATTTATAAATTTAATAATTTTATAATACTAATTAATAATAACTTTAATAATTTTAATTACGTTTTTAACTTTTATTAAAAACCGAATTTATTATATAATTAAGTTTTTTTAAATATTAAAATCTTTATTTATAATTCTTTAAATCGGCACAATTATTTCGATTAATAAAAACGTTTTTTATTAGTATAATAATTTATAAAAATTAAGGCCGTAATTTTTTATAACAATATTATCAGCAAAAATTATTGTAATTAAATATTTAACCTATTTTGTATTATTTCTATTTATTATTTTTATTAAACTTTTAATAATCGGGCCGTATTTTTTTTCGATTAAGCCTTATTATTAAATAACGTATATAATTTTAATTTTTAATTAAATTCCCAATATATTATAAATTTTAATTATTTCGCGTTTATTTTCGGAACTTTTATTAATTTTAATCTTAATCTGAATACCGTACCGGTAAATAGTATATTCCTTTAAAAACTTCTTAATTATTATTAACGTAATTAAATATAAAACTTTTATTTTAAATAATTAAATAATTTGTACTTAATTTTAATTATAACCTTATAACCGTTATTAGTAATTATAAATTAGATATTAATTATTATAATAATAATTATATTAATAAGTTATAAAAATTTATAAAATTTTTTTATAATGTTAATCGGTTATTCTTTAATATTTAACAGTTGTAAATATTACTTTCCGGATATAATTAAATATTCCAGATTAGTAATATAAAATTATTATACGGTAATAAATTAAATTTTGTTTTTTATAACCATAATTTTGATAATTATTATACCGCTTATTTATCTTGCGCAGAAAACTTTTATTTTAAATTTTCTTTTTCGGAATTTTATGAAAACGATTAAAAACTTTTAATATCGTTAAAAATTTTATATACTTCTATAATTTTTTAAACCAATTTTTAATAAAAAGTTTTTACCTTATTTCGGAAAATATTAATAAGGTTTTAATTAAGATAAAATTAAACCGAATAACGTTTAATTAAATATTAATAAAATCGTGAACATTTTCCTTTTATTAATTATTTAACGTATTAAAAACGTTAAGTAATTTTCGGAATAAACCGTTTACGGTTAAATCTTTTTTGCCGGAAATATATTTAATTTCGTAATCGAATATTTTTATTTAAATAATTTAACGAATAACCGTAATATTAAGTAAAAAACTTAAAATATTAGTAATTTAACTAATTAATATTTTAACGTTAATTTTAATAAAAATCGAATATTATAAATATAATTCCGAAACCTTTTTATAATTTTAAAATAATTTGTAAAGATACGCGCACCTTATCTAACTGTTATTGGTATCGTAATATATGTATTACTGACTTATGTCAGGAAGGATCAGATTAATCCCTGTTATGTATTTAAAAGTACTATTTATAGGTGGGATATATGTGGCCCTACTATGACGCGTTAAGGTTAGCTTCGTACGGGCCAACCAGCCAGGTACATGGTAACGTATTATACGCTAATACGCCCTTTTCCGTTATACGTATACCCTAAAACTTTAGGAAAAACTTTTTATTTAATACGTCTTAAAGGTTAAATTTGAACTTTTGCGTAAAAAGGATGATAAAAATTAATAAAAAACGTAAAGAAATTAATAAAAAATAATTTGTTACATAACCTAGGATTAAACTTTTACTTTCCGTATTAATAATATTAATATTTTAACCGTTATACCAAGCAACCGGCCTCCTTATATTACCGTATTATTACGGCTGTGCCGGGTAGCTGGTTTTATTTTTTCCGAAACGTTCCGTAATTGCTTGGTTATTAATATACGAAAATAATTATATTATGTTAATTCGTTACTTTAAAAGTTTTATAATTATAAATAAATAATTTATTTTTTACCAGCAGATTAATAAATAATTAAGGTTATTATTTTTTAAGTTTTTTTATTTTTCGGCGGCTAAAAAATAAAAGCTTTAATCCGGTAAGTTCGGAAACGTTTGTTAGTTATAAGTTATATATCGTAATTAATTATCACCGGGTTGCTAAATTTTTATTTAGTACGTAAGCTAAAAAAATAAAATATATATAAGTAATTTTATAAAAGCTTAAAATTTTAAAATTAACAAATAAACGAAAATTTTCGGGTAATCGTAAAAAAAATATTACGGTTATTATTTTCGGACGAAAAATAAGTTTTAAAAAGGAAACGTTCCTTTTTCCGTATAAAGAAAATCCAGCAGAACCGTTTTTTTGTTATTTAAAGCTACCTTTTTATATATATCTTTAAACATTTTTAATATTTAAATTAATAATAAACCTTTTATATATTATTTTATCCAAAGATTTAATAAATCCGTTAATAAGGTTTTTCGCGCTTTTAATATATTTAACCTTTATTCGGCCTTTTTGGATTTTTTAACGGATATAATAATATTTAACGCGTATATAACGTTTTTTCCGTAATATAACGTTTTCTTTAACCTATTTTTTCGTATCGTTATTATTTTCGAAAACGGTAATAAAGCCTTTAGGTATAAGTCCGAACTTTTCGATGAAAATTCGTACGTTTATTATTTCGGTAGCTGTTATATTTAATATTACGCATTTAATTTCCGTAATAAATTTTGTAATAATTTATTATCGTTTTAACGTTTACGTAACTAAAACTTCCGTTATAAATAAAACGTAATTAATAATTAATTTAATTATATTAAAATCGTCCGTAAAGTTTACGTTAATTATTATAAATAACCTTAACTTATTATATATATAATAAAGGTACGTTTTATTTAATTTTCGGTATTAAATAAATAATTTTAAAATACTTTTGAAGTATTTCGAAAAACGTTTAATATATTTTCGATATTTCGGAAACGGGTTACTTATATAACGTACCCAGATAAATATAATATACGCCATATTAAGTTACGTTATATAATTAAAAAAATTAAATTTATTAAAATAATTTACGTAATCGAAAATATTTTGTTTATTAATTATACTTTTATAACAAAATATATAACTTAAGTACTTTTTAATAAAGAAAATCGGTTCCGCCTTTATATTATCCGTTTTTAAGTTTGTTAACGTTTTATCGATATATTATTTTTAATTAAAATAAACGTTATCCGTTTCGGACGACCGGATAATACATATTTTAAGGTATTAATTTACCGTTCCGAAGTTATTTATAAATACGTCGCTTATAATAACGTTTATTACGTATCGTAAACGTTTTTTATTAAAACAGAAAAGTAAGAAGTTATCGATATATAAGGTAATAATATTTCGGGTTTTCGGATTAATATATATCGCGTTATCGTATATTAATAAATAGAAATTATATTTTTCGAATATCGATCGGGTTTTTTATTATTATACGGTACCTGTTTATTTTAACCCATAAAAAGGGTTTATTAATTTAATGATTTTTTTAATATAAAATTAAAACGTTATTTTTCGTTTAAATAAATATCGAAATATTTTTAAAATATAAAAAAACGTTTTATAAAAATCTTTTCGTTTAAGTTACCGTTAAAATACGTAATAATAAAATCGATCTATTATATGTATTATTTTATAAACGTTATAAGTATTATAAGTATGCGTTAATATATTATGCGTACGGTATTTACGGTTATTTTGTTATAATTTATGCTTTTGCGTTAAGTAAAATTTTACGCATAAATACGGGCTTTATATTTTTTTAATTCGCCCGTAAAGGTAAATTGTTTTTCAGGACTTATTTAGTATTTATTAAGTAACCTTTAACGGCCTCGGTTGCCGGCTTAAAAGTAAAGGTTTTTCGTTATGGGTTTTTATTAATCTTCTTATTTATAGCTTTAAGTTATATATTTTATTTAAAGCTTTTTATAACTTCTTTAAAATTGGGCCCGTTATTATTAACGTTAAATATAATTAATTTATCGTTATATACGTTTTATATATGCATTTATTCGTATATTTATCGGATAGCGATATAATTATTTGGAACTTCGTAAAAATTATTTTCCGATTCGTTAAAGAAATTAAAATTAAGGTTATAGACGTTTGGATAAAAATTAACGCCTTTTTAAATTAAGGCCTTTATAATTTTAAGGTCCTTATTAAGATCTTCGTATTCGTATAATTTTAGTTTAACTTTTTTCGGTTTATTTCGTTTTCGTTTTACGGTTTTCGTTTTGTCGTTTATTTGGTTGTTTAATACGATATTATTATCGTAGTTATAAACGTTTACGTTTTTTTTCGGGGTCGGTAATATAGTTTGCGTTATATATAAGGAGGTAGAAATCTTATAATATCCCTTAGGTCGAGTAGTTCGTTTTTTTTTAACGTACTTATTTTTTCGTAAATTCGTATATGTAATATAATCAAAAAATAACCGTTTTTTAATAGTTAGACCTTATAATTATGTTCGCCTTAATATCTTAAAAAACGTTTTTAACGTTACGTACTTTTAATTTTTCGGTTTTAATTCGATAATTTTCGTCGATGAGGATTATATTATAATTATTAATAATTCATAAATATACGTTATCCGGTTTATTCGTTTTATTTTTAAATTTTAACGTCCGGTTATAACATTTTTACGATATAATATTTTCGATTATAAATTATTCCGTACGATTAAATATATAAACCGTTATTTTTATAATATAATTTTAAAAATAAATCGGAATACGTATTTAAACGATAATAACGCTAACGTTATTTTAAACGATACGAATATTTCTTTTTAAAATATCGTTTTATTACTAATTATAAAAATTAAAATTAATTAAATTAATTTCCTTAATATTATAAAATATCTCGAATAAATTTATTCCGAATTTTTTACTTTTATTAATACGGAAAGTTTTAATAATTTTATTATTTAAGGTTAACCTAATTTTTACGTTTGTTATATAAAAGCAAAAATATTATTATATCTCGTCCTTAATTTTATACGCCTTAAAAACGCGGTAACGGTTAATATCGTTTATAATAAGGTTATAATAAACGTTATTTTCGATAATAACGGGCTTAATTTACTTTACGTTATATTAAAATAACTTTTTAACATACGTTCTTCGTTTTTAAAGGTTTTTCGAAAATATTTTAATTATCTTAACTTTATTACAAACCTTATAAACGAACAATTTAACGTTTATTTCCTTTAAGTTTATTCTTATAATTATTTTAATAATCCATTTTTAATCGTTTATCGTTAAAGTGGTATAAACGGCGATACTAGAAAATAAACTTTTTTATAACAGCTTTTATTATTATAACTTTTTTATTAACCATAAAAGCCTAAAAAATTTTTAACATATTATAAATTTCACTTTAAGCCATATTTAACGTATATTTTTATTAATATTTGTTAATTAGTTTTTTTACGGAAAGCTTTTTACGGCCGTACGTTTAAAAAAAAAAACCTCGTTTCGGTATATCGATTATTATTAACTTCGTTCTGTTATTATTAATTAAATAATTTTTATTAAAATATCTTCCGCGTTTATAAAAGATCTTACCGGAAAATATACGTAACGGGAACGACGGTATATATAATATATACCGTAAGGTTATAAAGTTATATTCGCCCTTAAATTTTTTTAAATCCTAGCTAATTATACCGATTATCTTAACTTAAACCGGCCTTTTTCCTGTAATTATTATAAATTCTTTATTTCAGATATTTAATAATTATTTTAAAAGGTAATTCTTAACGTTATTCGTAATAAATACGTTAACTTCCGAATTTTATAAAATTTCGTTACGGTTTTCTTTTTATATATTATATAATTAAAGGATTATAATTCGGAGCTTTTCTTAAATATATCTTACTTCGTATTTAATTTCGCTATCGGGCTTTTCTTTTATAAGTTTTTCCTTAATACCGCCCCCCCGCGTAACGGAACCGGAACCGCCCTTTAAAATAAATACGCCTTTTAATAAAACTTTTCGTTATAACATAACCTGATTAAACAGCTTTATAATTTCAGTTATTTTAACTTGGTTAATTTTTATAATATAATTAACTTAATATTCTTTCGGAAGTTAATTATATAAATCATTAAATCCATTTAAGATATAATATATCTTTAATTAACGTTATTAAACCTGTTATTATTACCATTATTCCTTCCGTTATTATATTAGCCGTTTTAATTATTTTAATTATTACCATCCTTTTTAAGCTTTCGGTAATCCTTTGATAAGTATCCGTATTTTTTATAGTTCTAATAAAAAAGTTCGCTTTTAACGTTCCATAAAAGTTTATCGTTATTATTTTTCCTCTTATTATTATTATTATTATTATTATTACGGTTTTTTGCGTTATAATTTTAGCCTTTTAACTTATCGTTATTATTTCCGTTACCTTTAACCTTTTTAACGCGATAATAAAATTTGTTATTAAAATCGTCGATAAGGCGATAAAACGTATAATCCGTTTTTCGGCATACGGAATTAATTATACGACATTAATTACTTACCTTATCCTTAATAACGGTTAAAAATATCGTAACCTATTAATCCTTACTTAATTTCCTACCGTATTCTTTAGCGTTACGGATTATTTTCTGAAATTTAATAATAAAAGCAACCGGATTTTTGCTGTTATAACGTAACTGGTTTAATTTTTTTTCAAAAGGAACATTAACGTATTTTTTTAATCGTTATATAAATCTTACGGAAAATTTTTAATATTTTCGTACTTTTTTTAATTCCGGTAATAAGTTTTAAAAATATCCGACGAATTATCTTAGTAATTATTTTTACCAGGCGCAACTTATTAAAGGTAAAAAGTTTTATTTCTTTCTTATAGCTTACCTTTTTAAGTACGAAGTTTAAGGTATTTTTTTAAAGTTTCCAGTTTTCGAAGCCTTTTAAATAATTGTCTTTATTGGGGGCAAAATTAAAACGTTTTTAGCGGAAAGTAACCTTTTTTTTCTTTTTCTTAAACTTTTTTTTACTTTTTTTCTTATCCTTTTTTTTATCACAATTTTTGTAACGTTTCTTTCGGTCATTATTATTCGAATTATTCAAATCACTTTCCGAATCCGAATCCGAATCCGAAGCTAAATCGGACGACGATAAGGAGCTGGATAATAAAAAGAAACTATCGCTATTTTCTCTACCACCTCCGCCGCTACTACCGTAACCACCGCTACCATCGCTATCTAAAGATAAGGGCGAAAAAGGTACCGAATATAATAACGTTATTAATAAAGTTTTTATTCGTAAACCGCTAACGGCCAAATTACGCCAATTATTTATAAGGTCGGCAAAAAAAAAAATCGAATTTTTTTTCCCTCTTTTTTTTTAAGTAAAAAAAGGGTTTTAATAAAAAAAACTTTAATACGTTTACGGCCAAAAATATACGGTTATACCTTTTTAAATTAACGATAACGATATAATATTTTTAAGGTATTCCAAGTAATAATAATATATTTAATAATTTCGATTTCGATTATCTTAATAAATTCGATAATCCCGTTTTCGGTAACGGATCGTTATTTTAATTCGAAAAAAATTTATTTATTAATAATTCTTCGAATCGTTTAAATTATTTTTTATATAAATCGTTTATAACGTTAACCTTATTAAGTTTTTTTTTATTACTTATTAACTTTATTCGGTTTATTTTCGTCGGGTTTTTTTCGGTAACTTTCGTAACGAAAACTTTAACAGTTTTACGCAAACGGTGTATTTTAATGCGAAAATATTTTTATTTTAAAATTAATTTTTTCAGCTAAATAAAAAAATTATAAGGTTGTAATAATTCGTTAATATTATTTTATTAAACGATTTTATTACCTAAAAACCTTAATTATTTTTTTTAAGAATTTATTATTATAATATATTAACCGAACGAAATCGTTTTTATAACTTTACTGATTATAATAATTTTAAGCCGGTTAATTAACTTCGTAACGTATTAATTATAATTTCGTAATAATATATTACGAATAATAAAAAATAAAAAAGTTTATGTTATAATTTTTTTTTTAAAAACTAAAAGATGTTACCATATAAAAATACGCGCAGCTTATCTGACTATTATTAATATCGTAATGTATATATTACTGATTTGTATTAGGAAGGGTCAGATTGATTCCTGTTGTATATCTAAAAGCACTACCTACAGGTGGGGTGTATGTGGCCCTACTGCGACGCGTTAGGGTTAGCTTCGTACGGGCCAACCAGCCAGGTGCATGGCAACGCACCATAGGCTAACATAATTCGATATTTTAATTTATTAATAATATAATTTAATTTAATACCTTTTTAAGTATTATTTTTATAATATACGGAATATTTAATTTTATTAATTAATTAATTAAAAATAGTTTTATAACCGATTTTATTTATGCCGGTTCTTATAAAGATTTTTTTATATCGAAATTATAATTTAAAATAATTAAAGTTAGGATTATTATAAGCTTTTTTTAAGGTTTTTATTATTAGATTTTTATCGGACCCTTAAATAAAGAATTTATTGTTCCGGAACATATTTATAAAAAACTTAACCTTTAAGGTATAATATATAATAAAGATTCGGTAATAAATGGTAATATTTAAAAAAAACCTTGACCTTTAAAACGTTTTTATATAACTTAATTTCTAGGATTTTAATAACTTTAATAATATCAAGTCGGTAATTAATTAATTTATAAAAAATTCCAATTTTAATAATTTTTTCTAATATTATTAAAAAAATTTCATCTTAATCGAAATACCGGTAAGTTCGTAATTAAAAAAGGTTTTATTTATGTTAATAATATATTTATAAACGAATCTCCGTATTCTTAAAACAAAATTTCGTTATTATATCTAGTTTTCGGGCCCTTAATACCGATAATATTAACTAATAAACGTATTATATTAGGCATCAAATCGTTTAAAATTTTCGTTATGACGTAACAAAAATAAGCTACAAAATTATTAACCCTTTAAAATAAAATAATTATTATTAAAAACCTTAACGATATTAAAAAAGTTGTATAATTTCTGCTGGCTGGGGCTAAAATAACCTAATTATAACCGGAAAAAAGTTCATTAAAATTACCAAAAAACATATTATAAAATCCACAAAGAATTCGTCGTAATTATTTAACATAAACGCATTTCGTAAAATAATTATATTAAGTTTTATTACGGAATTAATTAATCGTCAGCAGTTATCTTTTTTTTCCATAAAAAACTAGATATTTTTATACGCCGTATAAAACTATTTAAATATGCCTTTTTAATTGTAAGATTTTGATTAATTTGTTTTTTATATTAACTAATATAATAATAGGCTTAATTTACTATATCCTATAAAAAATCGACCGAATTTCGTAATCTAACATAATATATTATTTAATCTTACCGCATTTGTTTTAATCCCAGGTTAAAATAACCTCCTTTTAATATAACATTTTTTTGAAAAAAACTTTTTTCGTACGGATAAACTTATCATCCAACTAATTAAAAATAACCTTAACTTTTTTATCGATAAATCGAATACCTTACGGCATATTAACGACTTTAGAAAATAAAATAATTAATAAAATACCTAATTTATTTACTTTTTTCCCGGATTAATTAATAATTTATCGTACTTTTTCTCACTTTTTCATTTTCTAATCGGGATTTCCAAATAATATTAATTTATCAAATAATATATTATTAACAAAAACCAACTGTCTTCATTTCGGCTTACACGTAATATTAATTTATACCGATCGGTTATTATTAATTTTATTGTATATTTTATTCCACAAAATTCCGTACAAAACGTATATAAATTCTTTATCGTTAAATTATCCTAAAATAATATTTCCGGATTCTAGCTAATCGTTTATAACTTTTTAAATAATTACCGGATTTTAGATAATATAAATATTATTAATTAAAAGAATATAAGGGCTTATAAAACGTTTATTTACCTTTTTATTTTTAAGCTTACTTTCGCCAATAAAATAATTTACAAATTTACCGACTACTTTTTTTTGGGTTTCTTATCGGTATAAATATTACGAATAACTTTTCCAGGTAAAATTTAAGGAATAATAATTTTTATCGAACCGAATTGTAAGCTTCCTTTTATTATTTTCAAATTTATATTAAATATTATTTTCGATTTAGCCATAAAATTAAATCTAAAAATTAATAATTACGTAGCATAATAATTATCGGCGACAAATAAAAAATTAATAATTAATCGACTAACTAACTAAATAAAAACCTTAATTATACCTTCGAACGGAATCCTTTTTTAAAAATTAAACCTATAAATAATATACGGATTTATCGCATAATTAATCCGTACCGTTTAACGTACGACGTAATAATAACGTTAAATTCGGTTCCAGTATTAATAGCTTTATTAATCAGATCCTTATTATTTTTATGGCCTATTCGGATTATTAATTTAAATAACCGAATAATATATTCGGCTGGATTATATTATTAAACTGATAAAATATTAACTTCTTTTTAACTTTTTACTTTATAACCGATATTTATAATAAAAATCCTAACGGGCTTTTTTAAATTTAAGGCATCCGTCCTTTATATTTCGGCCTCGGTTATCCTAATTATTTTTTAATTTTTGTAATTAAATATTTCCAAAATTTTAATAACTATAAAATTTTTAAAAATTTTACCGAAATTTAAATAAATTTCGATTAATTCGGGCCAGGTAATTTTAAATTTCCTTTTAACGTTTTTTCGGATCTTTCTTTTCCAAAATTTAATTATATATTTATTGATTAAATTCTTATAAATAAAGATATTTTTAATTTAAATAATATCATTAAATTTAAAAATATTAACAGATATCGGAAGGGTATTATTTATTTAAATACCGATTTTTATATTATAAAATGAAAGTTTTTCGTATATTATATTATTTTCGTTAATTTTGTTTATAATTTCTTTTTTTTCTTTTTAAAATATTTAACTAATATAATATTGATAAACATAATCGGCTAATTAAAGTTATCGATCTTTAAGGTTCGGATTCTTTCCAGATATTAAGTACCTTTATTTTTAACAAAATTCTTTTATAATTAATTACGTAAAAATATCTTTTTATAAAACGGTTTTCTGTTATAGTTGATAAAATGAATTATATTAATTTCTGTTATTTTAAATTAATTAATATCGGATTTTTATTAATTTAATTTTAAAATCGTAATATACTTCGGAAATTTAATTCAATTACTAATATCCGTATCGGAATTAATCGGTAAACTATTTACGTTTCGGAAAATATCGTTTCGTTGATTAAAATATTTAATTTTTTCCTTATATCGAATAAAAAAGACCGGCAAATTATGGATTTATTATTCGACTACTTAATTCTTTAAAATTTAAAAAAATTAAATTATGCTTAATATCGTTTGATTTTGAAAAGTTCCAAAAAAATAATATATTTATCGTCGGCAAATAAAATTAATCCGGTAATTTTTATATTAATAAAAAAACGGTACTTTTATATATTATATTTTAACTTTTAATAAAATTAATAAATATTTTAATTAAAGTTATTATAACGTTTATTTCGGCCTTAATAAATTTTTCGGTAACCTTTTCGTTTTCGGTATTTATGACGTTTACGATAAGAATTATATCGATTATATTTATCCAGCTGGAAATTAACGATATTAATCGACGGATTTGTACCATATCTTTAGGCTTAAAATACCTTTTATCTTAATAAAACGTAATATTATAAAATCCGGGCAATTTTTCGATTTCATAATTTCTTTTAAAGGTTTCGAAAATTTAAATTTATCGTATTTATATAATCTTTAAGTTGTAAAAAGCGTTGGTAATCTTATATGCCTAATCGGTTTAATTAGGTATCGTTTATTATAAAAATAAACTTTTTTATCGAAACTATTTAATTTATTAGGTTAAATAAAACCGGTTTTTATTTTTTCGATTAAGGTTAAATTAAAGATTTACTTAAGTATTATAACCTAGCCAGCCTTAACTACCCCAAACGGTCGGAACTATAGCTGTACAAATTCCGATCGTTACCTTAGGATCACGTAACCAGTAATAATGGAACGAAATCAGTTCGACCACCTTCGACCAAATAATAAGTAATCGAATACGGTTTATTCGATTGCCTTCGACTAGGAATTAAACGATCGAATACAGTCCGTTCGATTACGTTCGATTATAAAAAATAAGGAAATATATCTACGTTTGTTATTTTCCTATAATTTAAATAATACTAGCTTATAATATAACTTAATTACTTAAATTACTTTTAATATTTATTATTATTAAACGTAATTATACTTTTAATTTATTATTTAAATCTTTATAGTATTATTATTTACATAAACCGTACGATTAAGGTTTAATAATTAATTAAACTAATTAACCGTTATACGTTATAAACTTTTATCTAATAATATTATCAAACTTTAAATAATATTTTCGATATTATATTTTCTAATAAGCAACTTACCAACTTTACCTATGCGGTTCCGGAAAATATTATAGCCTCGAACGACGAAAAAGCTTTATAAAACCAAACCTTACTAAAGAAAAGGTACTTTAACAATTAGATATAATAAATAAATACATTACCTAACTCGAAAAAAATAATACCGGCCTTATTACCTCGTTTAAAAAAACCTAAAAAGGGCTCGAAAAGAAAAATAAAGGTCTTACAATTATAAACCTTTCGGAAAAAAGTCGACTTATTTAATTAATATCTACCAAAAAGTTTAAAAAGGTATTAAAACTACCTAAACTAAAACCGTTCCATAAAATTTTTATCAAATTATAACTATTTTTTACCCAATACCGAACTTATTTCGGTTATTTCCTTATCTAATTTACGACCTTTACGTTAAAAATTGAATTCGTAATTAATTACCTTAAAAAAATACGATTACGTAATTCGAACCAACTTTAAGGAAATATATTATACTTTTTCCAAAAATACGGTTACTAAAAATATAAATAATATATAACAATTACGAAAAGTTCGAAAATATATTACGAAAAGTTTTCGTTACAATAAACGAAAAAATAAAAACCGAAATAAAACTTAAAAATTTAATTTAAAAAAAGGTTGCATTTAATTACGGTATTACGTTTATTTAACTAGCTTCGAAAATAAATTAAAAATAAAAAGTTTTAATAATAAATTTTTTTAAAGGCTTAAAGGAAAAAATGTAAAGGAAACTTTTTTTAAAAAAACGACCAAAATTTTTAACCAAGTACATTACGACAGTAATTAAAATTAACAACCGATAATACGCATAAAAAACCAAAAATGCTAAATATAATAACAAAACTAGATATTTTACCTACTTCAGCACCTTACGAAAAAATAATACGTTTTACGGCATATATTTAAAACGTATAAAGCTAGGAATAATATAAAAAAACGATTAAAATCAAATTAAATATTACAATTATAACAAAATAGGCCTTATTAAAAACTAATACAAAATCCCTAAAAAATAACGTAACGGTTAAACCTTGATACCTAAAGGATAACCAAAAAATAAAAAATCCGTAACCTTCAGCATAATTAAAAAAATAACCTTAACCTACCCCTAAAAATACGAAAAAGGTTACGGAAAACTAAAGCACTTTTCCAGGCCGTAATTATCCGATAACGTGCCGTTACGACTGGACCAACGGTTATTTAATAACTGTAAAAATACGAAAGATAAAAAAGTTAATACCAGAAAAATTAATATTTCGTATATAACAAAAACATAATAACAATAAAGGCACTAAAAGTTAAATAAATAAATTAAAAAATACTAAAATTAGGACGAAGTTTTATACCTAAAAAAGAGCGACCGATATAGGAAATTATTATAACGGCTGACTGGCTTAACCAACTATTAAACCTTAGTCGTACGGTTTATGTTAGCAGTAATACTGTAGGAATCTAAGTAATAGATTAAAAATATAGTTACGTTTGGTAATAGTAGATATTAAAAGTAATTTGGGTAACCAAGTTATATTATAAGTTGGTATTATTTAGATTATAAGAAAGTAACGATCGTATATATGCTACTTTTAACTTAACCGATTCGTTTTAGTTTTATTTTTTTTGGTAATTAAATCCTTTCGAACTTATTAAGCCATTTTAAACTGTTATCCGGTTCGATTAACTCGACGCGCCAAGCTTTTCTGGGTCTAACCAGGCCTTTCGAATTTATCGAACTTATTACGTAACTTTGAGCCCATATCGGAAGTTCGTTCCATAACTTCCGACCGTTTGTTACTAAGTTAAGTTTTTTGGTTATAATACGATCTTCTTTTTTTAAGATTTTTGTTTTTAAAAATCGATTTATTTATCGTATTTATTTTAATAAATAATTTGTTTTTTTATATATTATTTTTGGTTTATTTTGGTCGTTATATTTAACCGTATCAAAAAATAAAAATCCCGTAAACGTAATAACGTTTTGGTTCTTTCGAAAAAAATCGATACGTTTAGCTTTAATATGTCCGCATTTTTTTGCTTACGTTATAAACGTAAAAAAAAGGTTTATAAAGCTTATTTTAATTTTGGAAAATATATCCGTTATTCCGAATATAACGGTTCTTATAATTTATTCGGTTTTTCCGAATTAAATAATAACCGTTTAATTACGGAAAAAAACCGTTTCGAATTTTAAAAACGTTTTATTAAGGAAAAATTATCTTCCGTTTAATAATGTTTTAATAAATTATAACAGTATTTTAATAAGTTATTTGATCGTTTAATCCGATTACGGAACCAAAAAAAACTTTTACGTAAACGGAAAACTAAAATATTACGTAAAAGTATTAAAAACGCAGAAACGATAACAAAATTCGAACGTTTAAAAGAAAAATAACGTAAGTTAAAAGTTAAAATAGTTTCGTTTTTTCGTATTACGAACGTAATTAATTAATTCGACCTAAATAACGTAACTTAAAACTTTTTTAACCTTAATACCTTTAACGTTATTAGTAAAAGTTTTTTAATAGGCGTTAGGTTTCCGAAAAATTTTTTATAGGTTTTTATATATTTTTTAACTTTAAGTAATCTTTTTACTTAATTAAATATTATTTTTTACCGGTTTTTTTTGATATTAAAATTTCTTTTAACTTTTTATATTAATACGTTTTTATTACCTTTTCTTTTTATCCCGTATTAATTTAAATTATGTCTACCGTTAACTTTATTAAGGAAATATAAAAAACGGGATAAAATTTAATTTTAAGGGGTAATTTTAATTGGTAATTATTTTTCGAAATTTTTTTTACCACCTTATATGGTTTAATATACTTAAAATCGAGTTTTTTGTTAGGTCGTTTTATTTAGATATTTTTAGTAACTAAATAAATTATTTTCTTTTTTTAAAAAGTTAATTTTTTTAACCTTTTTTAGTTATAATATTTCTGTATTTAGGTACGTACGAATTTAAATTTTGTTTTTATTTTTATATATAACTATTTAAGTTATTTTAAGGTAAAAATATTTTAACGTTAATTAATTCTTTTTTTTTATAAATTTCGGTAAATTTTTAATATAAAACCGAAATTAACGTTAATTAATATTATTTTAATATTTTTGTAATAATTTGTATTATAAGTTAATTAAGTTATTAATAATTTTTTAACCTAATTATTTTTGTTCGTAATTAATATAATACCTTAAATAAGTTTCGAATATTTAATTAACTTTTTTTATTTGGCTATCCGCTTATAGTTTAAAGGCGTTTAAAAGCTTATGGTTTAGGTTTAATTACGTTATAAGGTTTTGTTAAAATTTTGAAATAAATATGGTATTTTTATTTAATATAATTTCTATTAGAAGCCCGTATATGTTAATCAGGTATCTGAAAAAAACGTACGTTAATTATTTTACGTTTATATTTTCGTTAAATAATAAAAAATAAAAAAACTTTTTAAATTAATTTATAATTATAAAAATATTATCGTAATATATGCCCGTTTGTTTAATTTTTTAATAGTGGTAATTTGGTAATGAAATCGAAAGTAATTAAATCCTATAATTATTTTACGACTAGTAATGGTTATAATTTTCCGTATAATTTATAGTATCGTACCTTAGTCCCGCTATATAGGTCATATTTTTGCAAGATTTTTTTTATTATTAATTATATTTTAAGGAAATAATACGTACGTTATAGCCGTTTTAAGGTTTTGTGAACTTTAGGGTATCCGTATAATTAATGCCCGTATATTTCGCGTATTAGCTTTTTTCGGTATTTTTCTGGTATTTAGGTTTTATTAGTTTTTTTTTTAGTAATTAATCGTTATATTGTTAAATTTTTTGGTATAAGTTAGGCGTTATTTTTTTAATTGTTATAATTTGCCGTAATTTTATATATTTTCTTTTTATTAAATCGAATATTTGATATGGAACCTTAAGAATTTTTTCTTTTAAGTTTGATCGTTTGCTAAAAGCGTTTATTTTGCCGTTTTTTACCCTTTTTTTGTGGATAATAACGAAATTAAATTTCGAAAGGTATTTTACGTAACGAAGTTATTATTTTATTAACTTTCGGGTGGTGGTAAACCGGGTAAGGTTTTTATAATCCGTATATATCTTAACTTGATATAGGTTTTCCTTAAGGTAATGTTTAAATTTCTTAAAGGAGTTAATAATGGCTAGGAATTTCTTATTTAAGATAGTATAATTTAGTTTAGTTCTTTTTAATTTGTAGGAATAGAATGTAATAAGATATAGGTTACCTTAATTATTTTTATATCCGATTATTACGTTTAATATATAATCCGAAGTATTAGTTTTTAGTTTTACGGGACCATTTATGTTATATATAATTAGTACTAGTTTGCTGGTAATTATATACTTAATTTTTTAAAAAGTTTCTTTTATTTCGGTTATTTATTAGAACTTTTTTTTTGGTTAAGTTAGATAAAGGTATCGCGATTTTGTTAAAGTTACGAATAAATTTCCGGTAATAATTGGCGAATTTAAGGAAAGCCTGGATTTCGGTAACCGTAATAAGTATTTTTTACTTTTAAACTATTAATATTTTTTTAAGGTCCATTTTAACGTATCCGGAAATAATAACGTATTTTAAGTACGGTATTTTTTATTTATGGAATTTGTTTTTTTTAGCGTTAATTAAAAAATTAAGGGTTTATAACACTTAAAGAACCTTATGGATGTATTTTTTATGTTTTTTTTTCGAATTTAAGTAAATAAAAATATTATTGAAATAATAAATGATAAAGATATCGAAATATTTACGTAATACGTAATTAACCATTTTTTAAAACGTTATAAGTATATTAATAAATTTAAATAATATTATTAAATATTCGTATAATTTATACTTGGTTTTATAGGTTATTTTTTATTCGTTTCCTAATTTGATACGAATTAAGTTATATCCGTTTCGTAGGTTTAAGGAAATAAATTATTTAGTTCCGTAAAGGCGGTTTTTTATTTTAATAATTAAGGGTAAAAGTATGCGATCCTTAATTATAATATCGTTTAATTATCGGTAATTGATTATTAACCGTAACTTTTTATTTTTTTTTGGTACGAAAAATATAAGATACCTTACTGGTAACTTGGAACGTTTAATATATTTTTTGCGTAATTTATTCTTAAGGTATTTTCGTAACGTATATAATTCTTATTAATTTAGGTTATATATGGGATAAAAGGCAATCGTCTTATTATTTTTTAAAATTATTTCGTGATCCTATTTACTATGTTCTGGTAATCCTGTATAACGGCTAACTGGCTTAACCACCTATTAAACCTTAATCGTACGGTTTATATTAGCAGTAGTGTTATGGGAATCTAAATAATGGACTGGAAATATAATCACGTCTGGTAATAACAGATATTAAAAGTAATCTGGGTAACCAAGTTATATTACAAACTGGTGCTATCTAGATTATAGGAAAGTAACGAGCGTATATATGTTACTCTGGGTTCGACTGGCTCGACCTAGCTTTACCTCCCCTCCGGTATTTAAGTCCCTTCGAGCCTATCGAACTACCTCGAGCCGTCGCCCGGTTCGACTGGCTCGACGTGCCAAGTCCCCTTAGGTCCAATCAGGCCCCTCGAGCCCATGGAGCCCATCAGGTGACCCTGGGCCCACATCGGAAGTTCGTCCCATAACTTCCGACCGTCTGCTATTAAGCCAAGACCTCTGGTCATAACAGTAAGGAAACTTTGTATGCTATCTTTTCCGTTATAAGGCTCGGGTTTCTTAAGCTTAATCTTGACTTCGTTAGTCCGAGTGGTATTAACCTAAGCCTTAAGGCTTTAAATACCCTTTTCGAACTTCTTGATCGTATCCTTATATTATTATATGATAGGTTCCTGGGTATTATCCGACATATTAACGGTATAACGTATTGTTCAAAATCTAACTATATTATTTAATAAAAGCTTGTAATATATAACGGCTAATTAATTTAACTAACTATTAAACCTTAATCGTAAGGTTTATATTAGCATTAATATTATAAAAATTTAAGTAATAAATTAAAAATATAATTACGTTTAGTAATAATAAATATCAAAAATAATCTGGGTAATTAAATTATATTATAAGCTGGTATTATCTAAACTATAGGAAAGTAACGAACGTATATATGCTACTTTTAGCTCGACCGACTTATCCTGGCTCTATCTCTTCTTTGGTGGTTAAATCCCTTCGAACCCATCAAGCCACCTCGAACCGCTGCCCGGCTCGACTGGCTCGACGCGCCAAGCCCTCCTGGGTCCAACCAGGCCTCTCGAGTCCATCGAGCCCATCACGTAACCCTGGGCCCATATCGGAAGTTCGTCCCACAACTTCCGACCGTCTGCTACTGAGCCAAGGTTTCTGGTCATAACAATTATACGCTATCCATTATAAAAAAACCTACTACTTACGATACGAAAAATAATAAAAATATGTCTAATAACAACTTATACGTATATATAAGCAAAAATTCGACTTTTATACCCAAACTGAAAACGATCTTAAGGACTAAAAATAGTATAGGTATTTACGTACTATAATAATACAAAACGATATCGATACCATTACAATAACAAAAAGCTGGCCGAAAGGAAAAGGTTATCCCTAATAAGATCCCATATACCGTTACGAATAATATAACTATAAAACGTAAAAAAAGAAATTTACCAGATAATAATAAAAGCTTAGCAGAAAATAATAAATAACTTATATTTCAGACGCGTCTATACCAATAACCCTGAAAGAAAATAAAAAAATAAATGGGAAAACGCCTAACAAAAATAGCCCAGGACTATACCCAATATCAGGAACGCTAAAGGTATTAAAAACAATCGATAACGACGACAAACAAAAAATAGGCCATAACGACAAACTAGTTAGAAAAAACCGAAACCCTTAAAAAATAAATTACCAACTTAAAGAATTAAATAAAACGACATAAAAAAAAACCTTTAAACTAAAAGTTTAATTATCCCGACAAAAAAAGTAACTAAAATAATTATAAGCATAAACCCCCCCTAAAAAACGTTACCTATAAAAAAGCTGTAAATTAGTAAAAATAAAAGAAATTAATATATATCCCTTAAAAAAACTTTATATACGACAATAAAAAAATTAAAACTTTTTCTTATTATAATCAAAATACGAATTAAGAAAAAATAATATACCGCTATAATAAATTACGTAACCGACCCGAATTATATTAAACTAAAAATAATTAACGAATTACGTTTATTATAAAAAAATAAAACAGAACCTTATAAAGTTAAAAATATAAAAAAGTACCAAATTTACCTATAATAATGGATAAATTAACCGTAAAATTAATTACTTCGAAATTTATATTTAAAAACGAAAAAAAATTATTAATATCGACCTTATTTTAATACGAAGTTACGATATAATCTTCGGCAAAAAATGGTTACATTAATATAACCCTTTAATTAATTAAAAGAATTAACCAAATAAAGTTTAATTCACCCTTTATTAACAAAAGTAATTTAAATTTTTCTATTTACTATTTAACCAATAACGACGACGGCAAATGCAAATATAAAAATACAACAAAAACCTTAATACCTAAAAAAATACGATATAAAAAAAAAGGCGAAATAAATATATATAACGCGTTATTATTATAATTAAAATACGATTATATAAAATAAACGATGATTTATAATACCAGCTTTAAAAGCTAGAAAAAATAACTAAAGTATTACCATAATATTACAAATACGAACGACTTTTTAAAAAACAAATCGAAAATAAAGTTACTGGAATATAATAAATAAAACCACGAAATAATCCTAAAAAATAACAAAATAGTTACCTCTTATTTTATATATGAACTAAATTAATAAAAAGTTATACGCATTACGAAAATATTTCGAAAACAAATTACGTAAAAAATATATTAAACATTCCAAATTATTAACAAAATACCTTATATTTTTCGTACCAAAGAAAATAAAAAATTACGATTAATAATCGATTACAAATAATTAAACGATATTACGATTAAAAATCGCAAACCCTTACTTCTAATCATTAAAATAAAGGTTTACCTTTACGGAACTAAATAATTTATTACCTTAAACTTACAAAACGGATATAATTTAATTCGCATTAAGTAAAAAAACGAATAAAGATAACCTTTAGAACCAAATACGGGTTATACGAATACTTAATAATACCGTTTAGGTTTATTAATATACCCGTAACGTTCCAAAAATATTTAATTATATATTACGTAAATATTTCGATATTTTTATTATCTGCTATTACGATAACATTTTTATTTATTTAAATTCGAAAAAAGAATACGAAAATACGTTTACAAAGTTTTTCAGGTTTTATAAAATACTAACTTCTTAATTAACGCCGAAAAAAACGAATTCAATAAGCAAAAAATACCGTACTTAAAATACGTAATTATCCCCGGATATATTAAAATAAACCCTAAAAAAATAATAACAATTTAAAAATAAAAAGTATTTATTACAATTACCGAAGTTTAGGTTTTCTTGAAATTTATTAATTATTACCGGAAATTCGTAATTTTAACAAAATCGTAATATGCTTATTTAACCTAACCAAAAAAAAAACATTTTTTTAATAAACGGCTAAAATAAAAAAACCCTTTTAAAAAATTAAAGATAAAATTATTAACGAACTAATACTAATTATATACGACCTAAATTATCCCGTAAAATTAAAAACTGACGCTTCGGATTAAATATTAAGCATAATAATCGGATATAAAAATAATTAAAATAACTTTTACCTTATTATATTTTTTTCCTACAAATTAAAAAAAGTTAAACTAAATTACGTTATCCTAAACAAAAAAATTCTAATTATTATTAATATTTTTAAGAAATTTAAATATTATTTTAAAGGAAACCTATATTAAATTAAAATAGATATAAATTACAAAAACTTTACCCGGTTTACTATTACCTAAAAATTAACAAAACGATAACTCCGTTATATAGAATATATTTCGGAGTTTAATTTCGTTATTCTTTACCAAAAAAAGTTAAAAAATAATAAAACGGACGTTTTTAACAAACGACCAAATTTAAAAAATAAAATTCTTAAGGTTCCATACCAAATATTCAAGCTAATAAAAAAAGGATATATAAAACCACGGCAAATCGTAATAATTAGGAAAATAATACCTAATCTATACCAAAAACATCTAACAATATAACGATCAACTACTAAAGAAAAAAAAGACCGACAAAACTCAAATATAACGCTATAAACTATACGGAAAATTATAACTATTACTAATTGCAAAATAACCATAAAATTTAATTACTTTCGATTTTATTACCAAACTACTACTATCAAAAAATCCAATAACGGGTATATATTAGGATAATAATTTTATAATCGTAAATCGATTTACAGATTTTTTCTATTTCCTACCATTTAACGAAAATACAAACGCAAAATAATTAACCTACGTTTTTTTTAAATATCTTATTAATATATACGGACTTTTAATAAAAATTATAGCCGATAAAAGCACCATATTTACTTTAAAATTTTAGTAAAGCTTTATAATATAACTAAAGTTAAACCATAAACTCTTAAACGGTTTTAAATTATAAACGAATAACTAAATAAAAAAATTAATTAAACGTTCGAAACTTATTTACGGTATTATATTAATTATAAATAATATAATTAAGTTAAAAAGTTATTAATAGCTTAATTAATATATAACACAAATTATTACTAAAATATTAAAACGATATTTACTAATACTAATTTTAGTTTTATGCTAAAAATTTGCCGAAATTTACAGAAAAAAGGACTAATAAATATTAAAATAATTTTTACTTTAAAATAAATTAAATAGTTACATATAAAAATAAAAACAAGACTTAAATTTATACGTACTTAAATACAAGAATATTATAACTAAAAAAGTTTAAAAAATTAACCTTTCGTAACAGGAAACTAATTTACCTAATTACCAAAAATATTTAAATTAAATAATTTAACAAAAGATTCGATTTTAAATATATTAAATTATATAAGGTTACAAAAAGAATTTTGAAGAATAATTACTAATTGGAACTACTTTTTAAAATTAAATTCCACCCTGTTTTTTACGTATCCTTATTAAAATTAATAACGGACATAATTTAAATCCATACGGAATGAAAAAAAAGCTAACAAAAAAGATATTAATATAAAAAGTAAAAGAAATTCTAGATATTAAAAAAAAAGATAAGCAGCAGTACCTAATTAAATAAAAAGATTACCCGAAATCAAAAAATACATAAAAACTTACAGAAAACCTTACGGAAATTTAACGCCTTTTAAAAAACTTTTACTAATAACGTGAAAAAATCTAAAAATAACGTTCCAGTTTACGTTATCAAACTACAAAAGATTAAAAACGGGATTAACCTAATCGGCCACCTATATTTCGGCTTTAAATCTTTTTTATCGTTCTAATTTCTTTAAATCTTTTACATTACGGCGAACCATTTTAATAACCTCTTTACGCAGGATCTTTTCCTATCGACGAAGGCGCTATAAACAGGCTAACGCCTTAAAAAAAACGTTTCGGTATCTTTTCCTTTCTTTTTAATTCGATCCTTTTTTCAGAAAACGCAAAATATTGCTTACGAATCCATATTACCGAAATCGTAATAAAAAAGATTTTTTTCGTTATAAAAATTATAACGAAATTTACTTTTTGTAACAATATAATTAAAACGATTAGCGCGAAAATAAACCGAGCAATAAAGTATATTTATATTAAATTTATTAATAAAACAAACGAAATTTTTATAACGATCCGGATCGGAATTAATTTACTTTTTCTTACTTTTACGGATACGACCAAATATAACGACGGATAATAATATAAAAATTATAAAATATAAAAGGAAAAGTTACTTGTTATATAATAAAAACAAATAAAAATTTTAAAGGTAAAAATCTTAAAAAGGGAAAATCGTATTATAATTTAGCTAGCTTTAATTACTTTAAACGGTCGGAATTCTAATTATATAAATCTCGATCGTTACCTTATGATTACGTAATTAATAATAATCAAACGAAATCGGTTTAATTACTTTCGATCAAATAACAAATAATCGAATAGAATTTGTTCGATTATTTTCGACTAAATAATAAACGATCGAATACGGTCCGTTCGATTACGTTCGATTATAAAAAAATGACCAAATATATATACGTTCGTTATTTTTTTATAATCTAAATAGTACCAGCTTATAATATAACTTAGTTACCTAGATTATTTTTAATATTTGCTATTATTAAACGTAACTATACCTTTAATCTATTATTCAGATTTTATAATATTATTACCAACATAAACCGTACGATTAGGGTTTAATAGTTAGTTAAGCCATTTAGCTGTTATATTAAGATCGTATATGGCCTTTATATTTAAAAAGTTTAACTTTATTAGTAACTTAATTTTTAATTAATAAGTATATATTATCGTAAATTATCGAATATAAATTCATAAACTTTATGCGCGAATTATTAAAAACTTTTTCGCAATAATTAACAAATATACCTTTTAATAATCTTTTAATATATTTATTTTTATTCATTATTTTCTTTTTTAGTTTGGATTTTTTATTAATATTTCGTATTTTAACAACGTATTTTAAATAATAATCGTATATTTTATTAAACTTTTTATGTTAAACTTATTTCGTTAAAATATTTAATTAATCTTTTATTATCCGAACTTGTTTAAAATTTTATAACTTAAAATTTTTTAAGTTAATTTAAATAACGTTATTTTAATTAATAATTTTCTTAAAAATAATTTTAATTCGGTTCTATATAACAAAACTATCGGTTTAATAAAATACCTTATTAATTATTATAATTTCGAAAACTTTATATTTTTTAAATAATTTATTAACTTCCTTGAATTAATTTATAATTCCGGTACTTAAAAAAAGAACATTAAAAAAACGGATATATCCGGAAGGATTATAAAAAACGAAAGTTTATTTATAATATTTATAAAAGAATCGAACTTTTATTAAGTAATTATATCGAAAAATAAAACGTTTAATATAAATATTATAAAACTTAGAAATAATTTTAATAATTTTTAAATTAACGTAAAATTTTATTTTTTAAATACGTTAATTACGATATTAGGTTTTATTTAGGTATTTATATCTTTAATTAACTTTAAGGATCCGGTTTAATTATTATTATTTTAAAAATTCTGAAATAATCGGTATTAAATAATCATATTTAAAGAAAATTCGAAAAATTAAAGAAATGTAATACTAGCAATAATTTATATTATAAATCCTAAAATTGAATAATAATTTCGGAAAACTTCGAAACTTTGGTTATTAAATCTATTAGAATTTATCTTAAATTAATTAATATTACCGGGCCTTAAAGTATTTAAGTTTTAAAATATTGCCCTAAATAAAATATATTTAGGCATAAAATCAATAACTATCCGTAATAATTATTTCCGGTATACCTTCCTTTTTTTTCGAACTTAAAAAATAAATAACTTTTTCTTTAATATCCGTCCGAATAATATTATTCTAATCGTTATTACGTCGCTGGTTATTTAATTATACTTTTTTTAATTTGCTAATTAATACTTTTATTAGTAATTTAAATGTTATAATATTTCAACGTAATAAAAAAAATCTTAAATAATATTATTTATTAATAATTAAATAAATTATTACTTAATTAACGTTGAAAAAATTTAAAATATATTTATAACGTTCCGTATTTAATCTTTATATTATATTAAAAAATATAAAACTTTTTTTAGTACTTTTTTTTATATGTAAAATAAGTAATTTTATAATCCTATTCGGTATTTTATTCACATTAATAATTTTATCGTCGTTTTATTGATGTTAATTAATCGAAATATTAATAATTACGTTATTAATAATATAATTATAAATTTCTTTATTGTTATTAATCAAATTTTATAATTTATCTTATTATATAAATTTTTTATTTATACGTATAATAATCCGAATTACGTAATCGGTTTAAATCTTAAGTAATTAATTTATATTCCGAAACCGGTTGCTTTTATATATTCGTACTTTTTTGCTGTCGTTTAAATTAAACTATTTTCGTATAAAACCTTAATTTAATAATTTTTTTTTATTAATCGTCCAAAAAATTACGTTATTATCGTAATTACGGCCATTAATTATATACCGCTTAAATTATCGTAATTATAATTATAATCGTACTTACGTATAATTATTATCGTACGCTTTTAATTAAAACCTTATTTATTCCGCCTTATAATCGGGAAATCGAAAGTTAGTTTGGCGGCTAATTAAAGCCAATTTCCTTTTCTTAACAACCAGATAAAATAGGGCAGGATAAAGTTGGTCCTAATTAGTACGAAATCAAAAATAAAATGTTACGAATAAGCCCAGGGTTTTTAAAAAAATTAAAGTTAATATAATTAATTTTGTATTAAAACCAGTTTGTTTAATGATAATAAATGTCGATAAGTAAAAAGTATTTCGGGGTCACGCCCGGCAAAAAGAGCTCTTAGAAATATATAAATAGTGCTAACTAACTGATTAGTGGAGTTATCTTCTCGGCCCTGCATCCTGTACTATTTTAATATTATCTAAATTTCTTATATAGCCCTTTTAATCTTTTCTCTCTTTTCTTTCCTTAGCTTTAAATTTCACCAGAAAGGTAGCTAATAATTAGGCTTCGATTAAATCCAGCCTGTTACGCCGTGATAATAATATAAAGAAACGTTTAAGCTTATTTAATATATAATAAATAACGTTATTATATATTTGTATATATAAATTAAAATATAATTATAAATTATTACGGGCTTATTAATTTCTATCGTTTTATTAAAGTTTAAAATTATTAAATCTTATTTTCTATTTTTAAAAATAAATTAACATATATATATAAATAATAAAATTATAATTATTAATAATTTATAACTTTAAATAAATTTTAATTAACGGGTTAAATAATATATTAAGTTAAAAAATAATTAGATTTATAAGGTTTTTAATATAACTTAAATCTTACTTATATTAAAAAAAATTTTATATTATTATTATTATTTTTCCTTCTTTATTTTATTTTATTTTAATTTTGTATTAAAAAAATATTAAGCGGAAAAAAAATGTATAATATTATTAACGTTAAAATTTAAAGCATTTTCGTACTCGCGTTTTTATAAAGTAACGTAATTTAATAGATCTTTAGTAAAGCTTTAATGAGCCTTTAACGTTAGCCCCTTTTGTATTAGGTTAATAATTTATTAAAAATTGCTATTATATATACCATTTGGTCTTCCGTTAGAGTAATTAGTTCCTTTTATTAACCTTATTTTTTTACTTATTTTTAAAAAAAATCCTTAAGGCGAAAGTTTCGAAATACGGAAAAACCGGCGTTTAGATATTATTTTATAACAGTTAGCAAAGGCGGAATATTCCAAATATTTTGCGGAATACGAAAAGTAACGTAAAAATAAGCGAAGCTAGAAAAATTACAAGTAATTAACCGACTTATTACTTAAGTAATTATTTTTATTTATTGCAGTTATACGGATTTATCTGACTTATTTATCGGATATATTATTTTAATATTTACGATTAAACGAAGTCCGTATCCGTTAGAAAGATTGCTGCGGCGGAATTCGGTAAGATTAATATATATATATCCTAAATTATACTTTAGGCGAAATATTTACCTGGATCCATTATTATTTGGAATATGCTGGTTACCGAGGAACCTTATTAATTAAAAAAATACGGGCGCTGAATATTCCCTAGGATTCGCCCCGAAAGGGACTGGATAACGGATCGGGAAGGGAATTAGGGCTATAATAAAGCGCATAATGTATTAAAGGGGAAAAGGTCTTATTTTATAACCCTTTTCCGAACGACGTATACGGGGGATATAGGTAAAATAAGATATATAAAAATAACTTGCCTATTATTAAATAGCCTTAAAAAGAAATCGGCTGACGAAAAATATTATTGGCTTGTTTCAGGCGGAAAAAAGAACTGGGTTACATAACCGCGTTAATACCGTTAAATTCTGGTTAACGGATTTTATGATAACATTAAAAGATAAATACTTATATATACTTTAGCTACTTAAAAATGAACGTTTAAATTCGTGGTAAGATATATAATAATAAAAATTTAAGCGGATTTATATTAACCTGAAACCTTACGAAAAGATTTTAAATTTGGTTACGTAACAATAAAAAAATCGAAAAAGGGGTTATATGTATAAATGCCGTATAATTGTATATTGATAAGGGACGGGGGATAAAAAATTTTATTAAAAATAAACGGATTGTAATATATATCCTTTAAAACTATATAAAGTATTAAAGGTAGATATATTTAATAAAATTGCGGCTAAAAATTTCGACCTTAATACTCTTCTAAATATAACGTAATTAACGTGAGGGGGTTATTACGTAAATAATTCCGTTCTATCCGAATTATAAGGTTTAATATATTATTAATCGGAATTTTAAATCGTAATAGTTACCGTAAGCTGCTAGGTTACGGCTTATTTTATTTACGTTTTTATCCGAATTTTTATTACGGTTAACCGATTCCATTCTGGATATTAGTTATAAGGTAACGTTAGGTTCGTAAACGTTTTAAAAATAAAAATTTATGATTTATTTTATATATTGGTATATAACGTATTATATACCAGGTTATGGAGTTAGTTAGGTAAATTAATTAACTTTAGGGATCCTTAAGTCCGTTATTTATAAACGTCGTCGAAACGTTATTCGGATTCGGACGTAACAAAATAACGAAAAGTTTATAAACGTTCAGGTAAAAAATTAAACGTAATTTTAAGTAAGAAAATCCTAATTTTGTAATATTTTTAATTTAATATTATACGGGGTTTTATTCATATAAGAATATATATAATACGTAAATAATTCCGTAAAGGTAATTGTTAGAATTTAAGGTACCTATAAAGAACTTTGTTAAGGTCCGGATATAGCAGGTTTCGGTTGCGATAAAAGGTTAAACGAAAATACGTTTGGTTTATATAAACCTATTAAAAGCCGATAAATTTAACGAAGCAGAAAATATATAAGTAAATTTATTTTTTAAGTTATACGGTTTTTTAATTTTATAACTGTTTATAAATAGATATATAAGTAAATATTAAGATATAAGTATGTATAATAAGTTAGTAAATACTAAATTTATAATATTTATAATACGTATAAAAAGGTTATTAATAGTATCGAATAATAAGGGGTTAGAACGTTCTGTTTATATATTTTTATATTTTTATTCGGTTAGGGTTTATTTATATGTCTTTTATTTCTGTCGGATTGTATAATTTATATCTACGCTCCCAGGCCTAGAATATTATCGTATGTGGGAAGAAGATGGGGTTAAGGGTTTTTAAGATATATTTAAATCGGAATATTAAGTTTAATAAAGTTAGATAGATTATTTAAAGCCTTTATTTATTAGGTTATCGTATATAAAATACGTTTATTTTGTATTATTTGTGTTATTAATATATATTGTACTTTATTAGTAAAGGTATACGTAAAGTAAAACCGGTAATATTAAATAAAGTACCGAAATATTTTAATTATATAATATTAGTTTAATTTATATATATTAATAACCAATAATCTTTATTTTTTTCGTTTTTAAGATATTTAGGTTTTTTTATATATAATTAGCTAATTCGTCCCGATTACGTATACGTATGGAATGTTTTTGTAGCAGTTCTTAAACGGTTCGGAACGTTTTGTTTGGTTTGGGGACGGCCGAATTAATTAGTATATTTATCGTTTTTAACGCTAATATTAATAAATAATGCTAGGCGGAAAGTAAGACGTACGATTGATTTGTTACGGGTTAGGGAGTAGGTAAGGATATAGGTACATATAAAAAGTACTTAAGGTAATATTAATTTGCTTAAATATATCGTTAGGTTTTATTATAATTCGCTTAAAAATAAATAATTAAATTGGATAATCCAGGATTGTTAATAATTGCTTCCGTAAGTTAAGATAGGTTATTAATAAGTCGGCAGAAAAATATTTAAAACCGTATTTTATATAGGTAATTAACATAAGTTATTAATGTGTTAATAAGCCCCTGGTTTATATTTAATTAAGCCGGATAAATTTTTAATTATTTATACGTTCGTTACCGGTTAGTAATACCTTATAGCGGACAAATTTTGCAGCTTAAGTGGTTTTAAGTTTGTATGTTCGTATATAATGTTTTTAAAGTTTCGCGGTATTATCTGTTTTATGGTATCCGTATTTTACGTTTGTTATTAAGTATATTTATATATAAATGGTTTGGTATTTTACGGTTATAGTACGGCCTATAGGGATAATAATTTAAATATATTTTTTAGTTTCGATTTTTTAATTATTATATTAACGTTAATATTTTAAAGCCGGATTTAAAAATTATTTGGATAGGCGAAAATTTAATTAAAACCATATTTTATTTTAGCTTATTACGAAAGTAAATATTTATATTTTAATAAGTAATTTTTTTTTCTGTTTAATTTATAAGTTTTTAAAGTAAAAGAGGTAACGCGTTGCCCGACGGAAGCTTTATAGATAAACGATATTAATGTACGTATATTTTACGGGCGAGGTTTGATTTATTTATGTAATTAGTTAATAGGTAGCAAAAATAGAACTGATATTTTTAAAGGTATTTTTTATAAATATATTCATTATATAATTAAATAACCTTTTCCGTTAATTTAATTTATTAAGGTAAATATGACGTTCGTTAATTATCGGTTTAAAATTCGTTAGGTATAATACTTAATACTTGTTTTAAGAATTAATATTAGTTTTGGAATAATAGGAGAAGGATATTATATTTACCGTTAATGTTTCGTTTTTTATGTAACTTTCTGGGGTACGAATGCGGATATAAAGAGATAAACGTATTTATAGATATCTGGAGGATATTTTATAAGTAACCGTAATAATTAATATCGGATATTAATAACGAACTCGTTATTAAGTTTATAATTAATATTTAATAGCTTAAATATTTTAATTTATCTTTATTACCTGGATTGCTGTTAATTAAAAGTTATATGGGTTATATAAGTACTTAAGGGGGTAGATATTACCATAAACCACAGCCGCCAGATCTATGTATTAATTAGGTTTAATTATACGTATATGTATATTTATATGTAATTAATTACCTTTATCGATAATTACGTATAATAATTTAAATATATTTGGTACTTATATATCTTAATTTTTAAGGTATTATTTAATAAATATATATTTATATTATATTAAATTTTCTATTTACGTTAAATTATTAAACCGATAGATACGATATATACCTTAGGTATCTTACGTATATATATATATCCTTAAAATGCCCCGTAGGTTTTTTTAATTAATACCTAAAGATTAACGGAACCCCATTATTAATCGTTCTCGTTTAGGTTAATAAATAATATGAAAACCCGGAACTGATTATATTACTTAGTTAATATTTAATTTTTTTAATTTTTAAATAATTATATATTAAACTTTCCGCTAAATTAATAATTAACATATAAAGTATATATATAATTTTATGTAATTAATTAAGCGTGGAAATAATAGTAAAAAATATAAAACTGTTATGGATTTTAAAGCGTATACCGGGTTTATTTCTCATATATAGTTTAATTATTAGTACCGGAAGTAAACGGTATTATTTTATAAGTATTATGGGGCAGAAAATATATATTAACGGTATATATTAACGGTACCGAAAAGTTCGACGTTAAATATTTATTATCTGGATAAGTATTTAAAGTTAATAAGCCGGGGCAGAAAAGCATTTAGGTAAGTTTCGACGCCTTAAATTAAGCCCGTAAGGGTGGGTTATATTTTTGCTTATATGCCTGTAGTGGCTGGATGGGTATTCGTAAAGGGGAGTGTAACTTTTTCGACGATACTATTATTTCCTTATTTAAATATTATGTACCTGGGTTTATATTATTACTGTTATAACCGTGACTATAAATTACCTTTATTACGATTATTATTATTATAACTATGATTACTAAAAGTAGGATATATCCGCTTTTTGTATATATTTGGTAGGTAAAGTATTACGTTTAATTTAGAAGGGGGCCTTTAAAAAAGGCCTTTTCGTAAATTGCTTTTTGGTTATTTTGCTTTTTCGCTTTTTATTTTTTATTATTTACGCTTTATTATTTTCGTTTTAATTTATATATTTTTATATGCTAGCCAGATTTTTTAAGTAATTTTTGATAAGTTTTTACTTTTTGTTAATATTTGGCGTAAATTATTAATCCTTCCGAAAACGTTAGTAATTTGTTATATATAAAACTTAATTATTTTTGAATTCCCGTATTTATTTATTACCGTATTTTTTGAATAATCTTTTAGTTTTTAAATTAAAGTTTTTTCCGTTTTTAATTATAACGATTTAAATAAATTAAATCGGATTAATTTGTATTAAATTATATTAAGAAATTTCCAGTTTATAGTATATTTAATATCCAAATAATAATTAATTCGTATTTTTATTATTATTTAGTTGCTAAACGGTAAAAATAATTTATTATTTTTTATTATAAACCGGTTTAATTTTTGGAAAAGCCGTATATAATAAAAACATAAATAAAGGAAGATTAACGAATCGTTTTTTTCGTACCTATTTTTTAACGTTTTATTTCCGGAATTAAGTTATTCGAATTTTTCTAATTTTTTTTCCATTTTTTAACCTTCGATTTCGATATTACCTTATTTACGTATATACTTAGGTACTTACCTATTTATTTATAAGGTATATATGTATTAACACGTATATATATATTTATATATAGGCTAAGTATATATAGGTATTTAATTTTCTAAGCAAGAATAGTCTGATTAAAATCGACAAAGGTATTAGGGAAAAAAATGAAAAAAAAACCTAAAAATACGGAGAAAGGAATTTGTTACGCGTATTGTTAGGAAGTAGGTAGTTTATTTGTTAATTAAGTTAATTTTAACGTAATTATATTTTTGCTTATTAAATTCGTTATTTATACTTACTTACTTAAACTTTATATTTTATATATATATAATTAACAAACCGACGTTATTATTATAACCTATTACTTTTAAATTTTTTACCACTTTTATTTTTTTCTGATTTATTAATATCCTTATTTTTTTTTCGTTATTTTATCCATAAAAATATAGTATTATATTCATAATGCCGACAACCTCGATATCGCCGTTTTAGTTAAAACCGAAAAAACGGTTCGATATAAATAATCTTATATTATTTCCGGGACCGTTACGGTTTAAACTTTTTTTAAGGAAATAGTATAAATTTTACGGTCATAATTATAATACCTGGTATTAAACGGTTCCTTTCCGGGCCGGTTTTACCGTTATCGCCGCCGATATCTCCGGTTACCAAAACCGATAATTATATTTCCGATATCATATTATTTAATAGGTTTGCAATTAAGGATCCCATATTTTATCTTATTTAGGAAATTATTAATTTACCCCCTTAACGACCATTATTCATCCGTGAAGAGTTTACCGATATTTAGCGCATCGTCGGCGATTACCTTATTACGCGGCCAACGTTACTTTTTACCGTAATATTATTATTACGACCAAAATATTATAGTTTAGTATTAATTTTTAAGTCGGCATTAATAAAGAAATATAAAGAAAATTTAAGAAACTGGTTATAACGAAAGCATATATTTTTATTTGCAGATAAAAAAGTTTGTATAAGGCAAAATTAATTTAAACCGTAACCAGTTCTAATATTTAAGGTTTAACTAATTTGGACGTAAGCGTAATATATTATTAAACCCGTTAAAACGTTTAAGTAAGTTTTTTTTCCGCGTTTTATCCGATCCAGCTTTTTGGAAATCTTAATTTTAAAAGCGGTTTGTAAAGTTAGCCCTATGCCCGATACGTCGTTATGCCGTATAATAATTTTAAATCGAAAAGATAAAGATTTTATATCGTTTCCGGATTATTATTTCCTTATAAACTTTTTTATTAATAAGTTAAATAATTTAAAGATAAATTAAAAAAATGCTCCGATTAATTTTAATAATAACCTTCATCGTTTTCTATTATATTCCGATAAGGTTATTTTTCTAATTAACTTTCGGCTCAATTACGTAATTTACTTAATAAACAAAAAACGGATATTTATTAAACGATTTAAACATTTGTGCATAAGTAAAGAATTTCGTAAAATGGATGCATAACAAGCTTACAAAATCGACGTTAATAAAGTATTTAAGTTTTAAACAACTTTCGAAAAAGTTGGTTGATGTAAGAAAGGTTGGATAATTTATTATTTAGCGGCCGAAATAATATAACTTCTTAATCTTACGAAATATTTGGTATAGATTTATAGCATAAATTATTATATTTTAACTTTTATTATTAAAAATCTTTTTCCTTAAATAACAAATATTTAAACAATTAACGTATCTTCATATCTGCTTAGTATTAAATAGTTTGGTTGGTTTAGGAGTTTATTTATTAATTATTACATAAACTTTTTCTAACCGTTTTTAAGTTTTCTTTATTAAGATATATCTAGTTTTATTTACGTATTTTATCGGTTATTTTAACGATGTCGGACCCGGTATGTCTACTTGCAATATATTATTATATTAGAAATTTATATCATAATATCCGGAGTACGTAAACGTCTTTTTTTAGGTTACTTTATTCTACCTATAAAATTCCTATATTTCCTTTAGTTAATATTATTACGTAATATTTTTAATAATATATAAATACGGTTATAATTCGGTTAAAAAAATGGTATTAAGGATATTTTTATATAATGTACGGCGTTATTTTATATTCTTTTGTTTTAGTTTAAGGATCCGATAAAGATTAAAATGGATATAACGTTAATATAAGAAATAATAAACGTTTAATTCGTATACCATTAAACGACTTTAAAATTAATAAGGAATATAAATAACGTAAAAGGATGGTATAAGAAAGTTTTTAAGCCCGTAAAATTTATAGCTTATAATTAAATAAGTATATAATATAATATAATTATATAATATTATTTAGCGAATTTTATAATTGTGCTTTTTTATTTTTTATTCCGCGTATAAATAATATATTAATATACTGAAAATATCGTACGATAATAACGTTTTTATTACCAACCGGCCTATAATAATTTAATTTATGTTAATTTTTCTTTTTACCTTTTTCCTTTTCCTTTCATTTTTGAATTTATGTAATAGGAAAAATTTAATCTTTATATATAAATTGGCCCGGAAAATTTAACATTACGAATAACAAATATTTTTATTCCAGCCATATCCATTTTTGCTTTATCGTACCGTTTATTTTACGGGATCGGCAATATCGGCTACTTACCAAATCTGGAAATAAAAAGTAATATTACGGCCAGAAAATATGATAGAATTTGAAAATTTTATACAAAAAAAGTATTACAGATATATTATATATATTTTTATATGCATCTAACGAACGCCATATTTATGAAGTAAAGAATACGGTCCGTACCGTGATTAAACTTACTTATTTATTTACTTATTAACTGTAACTTACTTATTAAAGGGCGTAATAATATTAATTAAAGTATTAAGTCGTTTTTCGTTTTTCGCCGACCGATAAATAAAATAATATTTATTACGAAAATATAAAGGTAAATAAATAAGAAAAACTTTAACGTTAAATAAAGAAAGAGTTTACGTATATATTATAATAATTTTACTTTCGTTAATCGAGATCCGGATATTAGTTATTTTTTAAAAATAAACCTTTATTAAAATAAAAAAAAGCTTAAATAGGAAATTATATTTAATACTAGGAACGATTCGGAAGTCTAACGATTCCGAACTTTAATTATACCGGATTTACTTTTTATAAACCTAAATCTACGTATATATACATATATACATACGTATATACGTACCTACAATTATGTATATATATAAGTATATATACCGGCATCTTTTAAATTACGTACATAATCGTTTTATACGAGGTGAATTACGGTACGCGTAATTCTGTAAGGAAATATCGGTATTTATTAATTTTTTAGGAATTAAGTAGTTTATAATAATTTAATAAGATATTTTATTACGTATAAAAATAATATTATAAGCCTAAGTTATTTAATTAATTATATATCGGGGCATTAAGTGATTTTTTATTTATTATCTTCCTTTTTGCTGGGTTTCCGATACCGGTTTTCCAAATTGAACGTTTTACGTTAAATATATAAAAAATTTCGAAATGTTAAGTTAGGTAAATAAAGGACGATAATTTACTTATTAATAGTTTAAGGTATTATATTGAATATTATATTATTCGTAAGATTATTAGCGATGCTGGTAAAGAATTATTTATTTTAATATTTCTTTCGATAGTTTTATTAAATTAATTATATTTTTTTCTTTTAAGAATAATTTCCGTTTATTATTCGGGTTATTTTTGGCTGTTATAGCGTAATATTAGCGCATAAAGTTACTTTTTAACAGCGATATTATATTTATCGTCTATAACGATGGTTTGGTTATTTAGGTATTAATTTGCTATATAAAAGAAATACTAATTATGCCATATTTTCGTTTTTGCCAGGTTATGCCGCGGATACCTTATTTTCGTATTTCTTTTTATTAAAGTAACTTTTTTAATTCTCTTTATTTTTACCGGCCGTTATTTTATTAAGGAAAATACCGGGTACAACTAAATTAACGCGAATTTTCAGCTTATTATCCGTAATTTTAGCGGTAAATATACGTATTAAATGGATTGCGGTTACTTTGGACGCGTTATATATAAAGTAATACTGGGCCGTTTTTATTAAACCGCTAATAAAGCTGATATTAATAACGGTACTGGACCAGCCGGAATGTCGTTCTAATAGCTTTTATAATAATAGTAAAAATGCGGTCGTTATAAAGTAAATCTGGGGTACGTTAACGTAATAAACGTTAATTTAATTTTTAAAAGTAACTTTTTCACTTTCGAAAATAATTCTTTTATTTCGGCAGCCGATCCGATTTTTATTTAGAAAATATTACCGTTAATATTTACGTTATTAATTAATATATATAGATATTCCTTTCGGAAAAAGATTTTTGTAACTAGGTTTATAATTTATAATTTGTTCGATATATTATATTATAAGAGAACGATCGAGCCGTTATCTTTAAAATACTACTAGGTAACAGTATTTAGCTTTTTTTAGTCCGGCCCGTAATATAAATTTTAATACTATTCGTAACAAACGCCTATATAGTTATAAAACCGATTTTTAAACCGCCGTTTATATAAATTATTAATACGTTAAATATGGACATTAATTAGGTATTATACCGGTAACGAAAATAATTTTACTTTTTAAGTACTAAAGTTCGTTAGCAGCAAATGGAGCATTAATATTATTAAAAATTATCTTAATTAATTATTATAATAAATATAATTCGGATAAAGAAATTTTATTAAAAAAATAACTAGAATATATAATGGTTATTAATTTATTAAATTTTAAAACAATGAATTTTGAAAAGTTCGATAAACGAAACTAAAAAGTTATTTCTTATGGTAAGAAATACGGCGAACTAGAAGCAAAGTTATAATATATAAAAAATTAATATTTAAGTGGATTTATTACGAATTTTGGGCGAAAATCTCGATTAAAATATAACTTTTACGGATAGTTAAGGTAAAAGTAAGGAAGTTATAATAAAATATATATAACGGCCCTTTTTTTTAAATAAATAAAAATCATTCGAGTATATATTATAATAGAAAACCGTGCGAATTAAATATTTCGATTAGGTTATAATAATATAATTATCAGCTTATATAATTACGGTATATAAGATTTTTTATTTATTATCCTAAATAATTCGGGTTATTTTTTGGAATATTTTATAAAAACGATTATAACGATTCCGTTAAAAGCATATATTATTAACTGCTAATTTCTTATCCCTTTTTTCGGTTTAGCTTATATTTATACGGCTAAAAAAAGGATTACGGTATAAAATTAATGGATTTTATAAGTCGGCGGTAGTTTTAAGCCCGTAATTAAAAGAATAAGACCATACGGTTAATAATTTTTATACTGTACCCGTGGCGTGTCCTAAGTAATACAGTATAAGGAGCTGGGGTTATTCAGTGAATTATTATCTGTACGATCTGCCCAGCGATGTAAGCGGAAGAAAAGGCTTATTAAATCAACCCGCCGATCAGGAAGCGATTAAAAAAGAATAATTTAATTAAACTTTATATTTGTTATGCGCTTTTTTTTACTACTGAAAAACTGTGGCTCAGTTTTAAGATTTAGTAGTTAACCTACCTACGCAGGTACCTGTTAGTCTTATATAGCTAGTATGCAAGGATAAAGTAAATAACCTGCCAGCCTTATTATGGTAGCTATTAAAATTAACCTTTAATAAATAGCGTTAACGGTATATTTATATGCTTTAAGTATATTTAGGTATTATCAGATTATTTTAACCGCTACTATAGCTGTTTATATACGCTAGGTTATAAAATAATATCCAGCTCGGTTTAGCCGGCTTAATTCGAATTTTCTTTTATATGTTCTTTATCGTTATTAGCGGAATTTTCTTTTTATTTATACGATAATAATACTTATTAAAGTAAGTTATTTTCAAACTTACGATTTTTCGGTAAAAGATTAAGTTATTATCGACGATAAGATTTACGGCAAGCATATAATTTCGGAACCGGTATTTATGGAATTCCTTTAGTTACCTGCTTTTTTTTGCCTTGCCGGAGTTTATTAATATAATATTTTAGGTTTTTTAAGTTTAACGCTTAAGGTAACGTACTTAAAATATTCTGTCGGTACTCTTCTTTTCGTACGTTTAATAAAAGCAAGTTTAAATAAGTAAGTTACCGCTTTTTTGCATAATATTAATTATACGGTAATAAGTTACGTAATAGATTTTATATTTTTAAAACCCGGGGAGGGAAATTTTTATGAGGTATATAAGGCGCGTTTTATTAAGATAACCGAGATATTTATTATTTTAATAAGGTATGGTTTTGGAGATTTAAAGCCGTTAAAAAAAGAGCTGTATCCGTTAGTAAAAATGCTGTCGTTTTATTTTTGTACAGATAGATTCGATTATACATTATGCGATATCGTTGGTTTTGGTTATATTCGATTCGAGGACGTATAGCGTATTTTAATTTTTTTAAAAGCCATACTTAACCTTACCTTTTAATATCGGTTGTTTATATTACAAAACGAATAATTAATATTATCCCTAATTAAGGGTTATATAATATGCGATAAAAACGTATAAGGAAACCTAGCGCATAATAACTTACATATACGAACCGTATAGTTAATAAAATCTCTGATTAAGGAAGGATACGAACAAAAAGAAAAATTATGAATTTTGTCCGACAAAATATTTTAATCCAAAATACGTTAAAAGGTGGATTATATGGGCAGGAAGGTTATAAATAAGTTAAAGTCTGAAAATTTTCCAGACGAAATTAACTTTTTACTTTTACGGAATATTAAAGTTTATACGTTAAATTCCGATATATACGTATTATCCGGTAAGATACAGCCTTTATTTATCCTTATGCCAGAATATACGGCTGAAAAACGATAGTATATTTTTGCCCGTTAAGTATTATTTACCTTGTAACTTATTATAACGTAAAAACTTTTAAATTTATTTATGTCGGAATTTTATTTATAAATTAATTATTTCTTTTATCCGTAATTATATCTAAAATTAAGCCCGTTTGGAAACATAAATGTATTAAGAATTAATATACGTAAAGTTTAACCGGGGCGGTTTTGTTTATAATTTAATTTTCGTTATTCGGTTAATTTATTACCATGATTACGATTAACGTTTATTTTTAGTATAATTAAGCATAAATAAAGTTAAATATTTAAGGTAGGTCGTAAAAAGCATATTTATAATTTTTTGGATGTTCCCTTTTCTTTTTCCTAATTCTGTAAATAAAGTATTATAAATTTTACTAGCCTATGGTATCTTATATTTTATTTTTCGGCCTTATAACTAGTCGTATTATTATATTAATTAATAATAGGTAATTTTATTTTAAAATTATTTAAATATTATATGGCTTTGTTTAAATTTCGTATTCTATCGTTACGTTAATAAAAGATTTAATAAAGTTTTGTTAAATAATAAAAAGACTATTTCGTAATCCGATTATATAAAATATTATTATTTACCTAGGCTTTATTAAAAAATACCGGTTTTTTTCGATCGGAATTAGGGTATTATAATGGATAGAATTAAAAATATAACGAAACGTACCTTATAACGCCGCCGTTAAAAAAGTATTTTTTATTATAAGATAAGAAAAGGACCGTAACGAGGACCTAATTTTTAAAACGGTCGTAAACCTTGTTATGGTAATACGCGACCAGCGTTATGTTATTATATTATTGGTACATTAATTCTTTTTCGTGACTTTTTTTATATACATTTTTTACGTAATTAATAATATTTTATAATATGTTTTATTATCCTTACGATTATAAGTTAAATACGTATTACGTAAAGTATTCGTTTATCTGTTATAATTCGGTTATTATTTTTGGTTAATTCGCTCTTATAATACCTATACTTTTTTATATCGTTTTTATACGTTTTCGTATTATATCCGTCGTATTAATATCGAAATAAGTTATGTAAGTATACTTGAAACTTTATCCTTCCTTAATTACCATTTATATTTCCGTAATATAAAAGATGGTTAAATATCTCGAATCGTCGAAACTAAAATAATTAATTATTATTTTAATATTATTATAGAGCAAATTCGTAAACGTTTTTAATTTGGCCTACTTATTATCGTAAATATTTATTAGAACGTTCGGTTGATAATTATAATTTGCGTAAAATATTCCGAAGAAGATAATATAACGTTTAATATTCGTTAAATTAATACGAAACGCGTTATTTCGATTTTTTTCGTATTCGGTATTTTAGCCTGTACGGAAAATAATTAACGATATAAACTTTTTAAATTCGGTATATTTATTTTAAAAAATTAAACGTTAAACGTTTTTTAACGAATTTTTTTTATTAAACTGCGGGAGATATAAAATAGCTTTTTTTAAAAGAAGCTTTTTTCCCGTTATTATGCCGGTTTTGTTAATGAATATCCCGTATTCCTTACTTTTTAAAGCTTTAACTTTTAGTTTACTATTAAGTATTATCCTTTGGTTTTATTTTTTTTTTGAGATGTCGTAAAATTGCCGAACTAATTTACCATTAGCTAATATTTCCGTATTATTTTTTTATAACCCCTTTTTTTAATTCGCTTTTTTTTCCCGTCGAGTAGTTATAAATATTAATGGTAGATTCTTTTTTTGTAAGGGTTCGGGTATTCGGAATTTGGTTAGTAACTTTTTATGGCCAGTTATTTTAGCGTTAAGGCGGGTATTTTTAAATAGTTGTAATATTAATTAAATAGAAATATAAAGGTTTTTTTATAATATTTCGTTTTCTTGTTAATAATATTAAGTAAACAGTATTTCTTTAATCCGGATATTTATAATTAATTCTGATATATATATTATTTATTTTGAAAATAACGGTTTAATATACGTTAAACGATTAAATAAAGCCGCCGTATAGGTTATTTATTATTCCAAATAAATTAAGTCTAAAGAAATAATTTTATTACGTCTAAAAACGAGGTTTTATTTATAATATAATAAGAAATTTAGTAATAATAATTGTTGCGGTAGGACGAATTTATATTAACTATTTAAGGTTATGATTAAGGTTTTGCCGAGTTTTTGGAAAAGGTTAAGTTTATTTATTTTTTTCCTTTATATAATCCAGGTATAGGTTTATATATGGAGCTTTGGTTAGGTATATTCGAGAGGGCTAATGTTGGCAGAGTATTGTTAATAGTATTACCGAGGTAAAGGTAAGGAAAATAATAGCAAGTTTAAATATAATAATCTTTATAAGCTTGAAATTGGCCATATAATATGCTTATCCCTAGAATGATAACGTTTCGAAAGCTATCCGGCTGTAAGTATATCGGATATAAATATTGGCGAAGTTGTTTGTTATCATAATGGAAACCTTAAGCCTTTTTTGTTACCATCGTTTAAAGCTGTATAATTTAATTTACTAATTTATAAAGTTAACTGACGGTTTCGATTTTATCCCTGGAATATAAAGCCAGGAAATACGTTAGGTCACGGTTAAAAACATTTGGTTAATACGAATATGCCGGGCCTATAACGACGTTTTTATTCCAGGTTTTACCCCCGTCGATATTAATAATAACTTTTATTTTAGTACCGTCGTAATTATTTACTTTTTTGGTTCAGTTTTCATTCGTTATAAAACTGGTAACAAACGTACCCTAAATATTATAAATTACTTTAAGATTAGTATACTTTTAGGTAGCAGGTTTCGTATTTCGGTTTTTATTACGATACTTAATATAACTTAGATTAATAAAAAGGGATAAGGTTTATTATAACGAATTAAAAATTAAGTAAAAACTTTAAAAATGCCGGGATAAATTTATCTTAAGGAATACCGTAGATTTTTCCGTTACAAGCGGTATATAGCCGTATACGTTATAAGCCTTATATATAACCGTTATTATGAGACGTTAAGTAGTTAATAAAGAACCGGCCATTTTCCGTATTTCTAAAAATAACGTTATTAAGTATTAATTAAAGTTTATAAGGGTAAAAGGTATAGTCCCAATAAGCGGAATAGGAAAGGATTAATATTAAGTTTTTATCGTTATTAATAAACGCGATATCAATTATACCATTACGAAAATGGATATTATTACCCGAGATATAAATTTATTCGGACTAAGTATAGTTATTATTTTTGGAATGCCGTATAAAGTTATGCTGGTTACCGGTATCGTTTTTGGTAGAGAAATAATATTAAAGGGTGCCGTTATAAATAAAGCGTATTAAGATTAGAGTTAGTTATTATTATATAATGGAAATTAATTTAAAAAGCCTTTATAATACGGCTTTTAAAGTTTATTAATATTAGAAGGGATTTTTTCCGTAACGGTAAAAAGGTATTTAAAGTTTTTATTTTTATTATTTGAATAAGAGAGTGAGATACGGAAATACGTGTAATGTTAGTTTACCCCGGTCCTGTTATAGTTACGGTATGCATAGATAATGCGATTATTAGGTAGCTATAATAATATCGTATTATTTATATCGAAATTAACCGTAATATTAGAAAAAAAATTTCCGATACGTTGTTATTATGAATATCCGATATTAACGATAATCAAACCCAAGTAATTTTTAGGATTAGGTTTAAATAGTTGCGAATTATTTTTTTATTTTTCGGAAGAAGTTTAAAGATGGGAAGTAATAAGAGATTAAAGGTTGCTTACGGATTATGTACCGCTTAAAAAATATGTAACGCGTAATATTAAGTATCCGTTTTTGTATGCCTGATAATTTGCGATTAAGTTTTTATCGTTTATAAAACTAATCCGGATATAATTTATTTTAAGAATCGATTATAATAAATTTTTACGTTTTTATTATTTCCTTAATAAACGGGGCTTTAAGGTAATTAGGAAGTAGTTTGTTAGGTCGAAGCTAGTTAAAGTTATAAAAAAGTTTTTAAGAGATAATATTTCGATGGTTTATTTGTGTTATAGTACAGGAACAGGGGTTCCTGTCTTGGAGAAACCGGCCTTTGGAGCCTGGCGCAGGCTCCAGGCGGCTAAATTTCGGATAAGGAAAAGCTTGGCTTTTCCCGCCAAGAACTAGGTGATCTAGGTGATTTAGGTAATCTGCCAGATTATATAAATTACATAGATCCCAGGTATATTTATTAAAATTCGGGATGCATATATAATAATTAGTTTTCTTTATAAATAGCGCCTATTTAATTTTCGTTTTTTAGTTATTAATTTAAGCTTTTAATTAAAAGTAATTATACCGTTTTTTAATTAAAAAAAAATTTAAAAAAACTTTTAACGAATATTTTATTTATTATATTATTATTACCTGCAAATTAAAAATCTTTATTTCAGATATTACTTATATCTCCAGGTAGATATATAATAAGTTCGTTATATTTTACTAATTTTTTAATTAATAATTAACGAATAATTTAAGGACCGGTTAAACGTAAACTTTTTTAAATTTAATAACGACGATATTATAAAACGACGTTTAATAAATAAATAAGTATATTTAATTCCCGTTATTAATTAATAAAGGATTAATAACCGGATTAAATAATTTACCCCTTATTAAAAAAACCTTTTTAGTTAATTAATAATATAGTACTTATAATTCCCAGAATTAAGGGATAAAAAAGAATTTTTTTTCCTAATAATAACTTACCCTTACCCTTAAAAAAATAAAGGAAACTCTCGAAATCCAGATCAAAAAATCCGATTAAAAAAAAGGAACCAGAAATAAGAATTAAGAAATGGAAAAAGAAAAAAGTTATAATTAATAAACGGTTAGACTTTTTAGCCGAAAAGGTTATAAAATTTAAGTAAAAAAACGTTAGGTTC
>QJNX01000170.1:0-126029 GCA_004155925.1 Monosporascus sp. MG133 | reverse complement strand
AAATTTTTTTTTTTTTTTTTTTTTTTTTTTTTTTGCGTCTGTATGATACCGGTAATACAAATAACATCCTTCTGCCTGCCTAACATCGTGACACCCTCCTTCGCACTCCTCTGCCAAAGGAATCATCACCAGGAGACCGAGCGTGTATTCCAGGATTCGAAGCGCTCGGCGTTCGAATTACCGATTACACGAACGAAACTGCGCCGGCGGAAACTGTACGTCAGACAAGCTACTAGCAAGCTTAATCGCGGCCTTGCCGATCCAGAAGTCAATCAATCAATCAATCACCTTCTTTCAATCAGTCCCTCAGTGGCTCTCGCTATCCGAGTTACCTAATATATGCGAACTAAATCCTTGCATAGCGTGCATAGTGGGTTGAGGTTCGCACTAAGGAACCCGTCGAATAACTTCTGCGCAACACACAAAACCGCATTGGCCCGCCCTCTGTCGTGCGCTATTCGAGAGTTGCAGGCTTGAAGCCAGGTTGTTAGGTACTTTACGGGGTACTTAATATATCATTTACTAGGTACTTAACTCAGTAAGGTATCGGGGAGGGCCTACTCCAGCCTCACCCACCAATTGTCGCCACTAGTATTCCGATGATATCCAGACCCTCCACTGCTGCCACCTTCCATATAACCATCGAAAGGTAATCGGTACCTAACTATAACTGAGCCCGCCTTCGAGCCTCTTGGATGAATCTCCCCAAGAAGACAAGTCCGCCAGTCAGTCACGCTTTGGCCATTCGCTTGTTACCTATCGTGAACCGACCCAGCCGGTCACCATTCCCATTTCCCTTTTTAGCGATCTTCACCATTCATTGCCTTGACAAAATTGTCAAGCAGCAATCCGCCTTGATCGATTTTCGGTCCTCACCTGTGTTCGTGTGACGGAAGCCTGCAACGGTTCATCCATCCAGACGCAGTGTCCGTGTTTGACTTATATAAGTCCCCGGAACACTCTCGCATTAGCTGGACTCTACGTCACCTTTCTTCCCGAGACACCCCACGCAGCACACACGGCGACCCTCGAAGAGAACAAAAAGCCACGCGACATTTGTCGCACACGAAGGGTGGATGGCTACGGAATTCCTCATGCCGCGCATGCTTGAACAGATGCAGCCACGTTTCTACCAACATCACTATCAATATCCATCGCCGCAATCGCATTCTCCAACTTCCCAGGCGCAATCCATCTGTCAGCCACAGCAGATCCCCCCATTGAGCACCTCGGATAATGCGTCGCCCACGGCATCCTCACCCATGTCGCAGAACAACCTACGGATGCAGCCTGTTTATATGCCTGCGGTTTTGAGACCGAACGAATATCCTTCAAAGCCGGTTCCCCCAAAGAAACCGGTGGATGCAGATCAGAGTTCTCTGCAATCGAATCACAGCTTCCTTACTCTCAACGGATGGGGCGTATTAGGCCGACTGACCCGGCGCGCGACGGTCGACAGCGGCAAGTGTCTGGATGATGATGATGATGATGACGACGACGCTGTTCAGTGGAACCTCGACTTGTTCCCCAAGCCTACTGCACAACCCACGAGAGAACATTGGAAGGTAAGCGGGTCCTCATACTCGGCCTTTGTTGCGCCTGCATCTACTGCCTGCGGCTGAGATGACAATCCACGAGCTTAAAGCTGACTCTCAAAACGTATAGGCCGACCCTGAATCTACAATGTGTGACGAGCCTTCGTGCATGCGCCGCTTCAACTACTGGACGCGGCGCCACCACTGCCGCAAATGTGGCAACATCTTCTGCGATTGGCACTCTGCATATGATGTCCCACTTGACCAAGATGCAAACTACAATCCGAGAGGTACACCAAGCCGTGCATGCTTCCATTGCTTTTCAGCCTTCAAGGCATGGCGTAGCCGCACCAACAGCCAAGCGTCTAGTGATAACTCGTCCGTCACCAACGGCTCGCAATCAGCGCCGGCGAGTCCTGTGGTCTCCGGGCCTACAGCCAAGAACATGGCTCAGCGGCAACAACATCCCTCCGAGATCGCCATGAGTGTACCCCGGGACTGGAATTGGAGTACCTTCTGAATTATGTCGCCACAACGCCATGATAAATGAGCATCCGTTTCTTGACAGAGTTGGCTCCTAATTTGTTTATCTCACCAGCCTAGGTCGCTAGTCGAAGCGATGGTCACGGATGGTTTCTCTTTACGGAGACATGACGGAGGGCAACGATGACTCATTTCAACTCTCTTGGACGATTGCCACATCGTGGATTTCCTCTGGAGATCCGAATACCTTGTTTGGGCTCGGGTCTAGGGCGGAATTTCTATTGCTTTCCGATGTTCACTGCAACGTCGGTTTCTTTTCGCGTGCTAAGATACCCAGGTTTTAGGGCAAGAGGTTTGTCTTCCCAGGAGTCGAAGGTGTCACATGGATTTACAGACAGGGGGCGTACCATCGCCAGCTCATGGCCAGAATTCTCGAGTGGTGGGAGTACCCATGGTTGATTTCTATTGATAGACCAGCATGAGAGCGGTGGTTTGATTTGACTTAGACATAGCACACTTTGCATTGGCAGCGGGCACTCACGACATCACTGGGTCCGGAGTTGGCGTTTTCTGATGAGCTTTCTCTGAATACCTGAAGCGGCCCCTCGAGGCAGCTCTGCTACGGCCTACGGCGTTATGGATCGCAGGCCGATTGGCTCTGCTTCTAGATAGATGGCCAAACTGATACCACTAATACAGTGATTTACGACACGCAGACCCCTGACCGCGTTCAATGGTTTGCCGTTCCCTGGACCTTGTAGAACCCTAGCAAGTGATGTTTAACTTCTAATCCGTGCGGGTACCCCTACGCTTGCTTTCCATGTGGGCTATTTTAGGTTTGACGAGGCGCCCTCTGTTGACGTAGTCCCCTTCTCACGCCCGAAGCGGACCGAGAAACGGTGGATGTCTCCATGCAACCAACCACCCAGCACCGGGTCCGGATTCCTATGTAAGCGGTTATAGTCCAGGTACATAATAAGGACCGGCACCGTAACCGGATTTAGTAGGGAAGGATGTCGGTACACGGTGGCCACCATACAGGCACTCAAGCTGAATAGACCCCTGCTGCTCATGCCGGCGTCGAGCTCAAAGGCGAGTAGGAAATGCGAACAAGTCTCGCCTATTATTTCTATGAAACGACATGTGATCTACCCAGAACAGGAGACGGTTCCCGGCTCCGGCCCCCTCCCCAAATAAGCAACAGCCACAACGGTGGCTCGGAAGCTACTTACATCAAAAGTCATCGGACTACATACGGAGCGTGTATATGCCAGACTTCTTGCTGTAAGTCATACATACCTAGATCGGACTTTGCAGTATTAAACCTGATTTATTGTATCTAACGCTACGCCAGCGACTAGACTAGACAGGCCGGCTGGCTACCCACTGGATGGAAATGCGCGTCGCAAGCTAGGCACTTTCTAGCTATAGCTTGCGAGGCTGATCGGCTCGCTGGTTCTCTTCCTCCCCTGTTAACTAACCAAGCCCTTGTCTAGGTATTCCCCTCGCGCCCCGGTACCGGCTCCATCTCGAATCCGTCAAAATCTACGTACGCGGGCTGCCCATCCTTGATCCGCCGGCTCCACGCCCTTTTCACGCCACATACGTAGGTGCTTACGAACCCCTTTCTTAGGAGGCTGATAAGAGGGCCCCCCAATGGCACCTAAGAAGATAGACAGACCATGGCGGTTTATTTCTTGAACAAGCACTCCCCTGTAGGCAACGCAACATCGACTTGCCCTCGTTGCCCTGCCCTGTTCTGTTACATCTTGGTAATGCCCACAATTAGTGTGGTGAAAGGGAAGGGGGTTGGGGAGGGGTGTCTTGCGGAACACTCGCAACCCCTGAGCGCAGCCCAGGCACGGGTAGGTAAGTTAGATACGGCAGGCCCGCTCGCTTGTAGGCGGACAGTTACGTGCCAGCCAGCCTACCTGCCAATGCCCATATAGGTATATATCCTCAGACGCAAGAGCGTACGTATGCACGTACGCACAAGGCCTCTTCATCCCCCTCCAAGCTAACCTCCTCCCCAGCGGCGGGTGCCGCGAGGCGTCGTATGGGCCGGGGGTCGGCCGGGACCCGCCCGGGGCCGGAGACGCCCCCAGTAGGTACTCTGATTAGGTGCGTGAGTGCGCGTCTCAACTCATCTGGAGCTAGGTATGGAAGTTGTTGCTCTGCACACCTCGTTGACCTCGTGATAAGCCATGGATCAACAAATAAACCACCTCAACCAACCCACTATCCAACCCAACAGGCATCCCGTAGAGCAACGCACTCCCCTTAGAATCGTCGGGCAAGTAAGCAAGCACGTAGCTAACTTCCGACAGAAACAAAAGCCCGGTCAAGCCCCGACCGGAGGCGCCGGAGCGAGGAGCTGTTGTTAACTCAGCACTCAGCCACCTACTAACAAGGCGCTTCCGTCTCTCGAAACCAGGGTGCCCGGCCGCGGCACCTATAATTGCCAGGCTGACTAGGTAGAGTGCACTCTTCGGAAAACCTCACTGATTCAAGGTAAGCGGGCCTGGCAACTAACTCGGGTATAAATACTCAGCGTCTAGAAGTCTGGGCTTTACTTACCTAGGTAAGCAAGTACCCAGTAGGTATACCGAGGCCATGTGGATCGATGGGGTGGTGGTTTCGTTATGTCGAGCTATCTACATAGATAGTAGTGCGCACCGAGTCGGATTTTCGTCGACTCAGTGACAACAGAACTTAAATGATGGCAGATGCAGTTTAGGCCGCGGGCCCCTCGTGTCCCACGTAGTACTGGACTGGATGTCCACCAAGTATTTTGCAACGGCAAGAATTACAGCAACGCTAATCACAGATGAAGGAATGTTGGTAGTCATCCCAGACCAGAAGGCATGGATAAGTATTAAATGGCATTAATCCCGTATTACGCACCTATGTACTCCTTAAAAATAACCGTATCCCTCAATATGTACAGCGGTCCGACAAATCTTTTTTGAGTTCCTTCCCGTCCCGCACCGCCTGTCCCTTCTTTCAATATGAACGTGATCTCGTGAGGGCCGTATGCCGGCTACCTGTCTATCATCCAAATACCAGGAGCTTTAAGCAAACCTGCCATATCATATACCAGCGTCATGGTATATCTCCTTGATGCAACATCATCTCTCGTGAATTACGTCTAGACCGCGTCTCCTTCATTCTCGGTGTAGGGCTCGGACAGTGTCATACCCTGTCATTTCAAGATATGCAACTATACGGCTAAGTCAGTACTTCTTTCCGTTGCCGTTCATCTTGGCGCGGCCGTTCTCGTGACCGTTCATAACTTTCTTCCGCTCTTCGTCGCTCAGGCCATCGACGGGACTCTCAGCAATCGGGCTGAAGGTCTCACCGTAGACCTCCCTCTTGACTCCCTTAGCGGCATCCCAGCCGGCCTTCTCAGCAATCTGCACGTTGCTCAACCGCCTTCCACGGCCGGACTTGGCACTCAGGTTGGCCTTCTGGCTGCGCTTCAGGTAGCTGGCGATGAAGAAGGAGACGAAGAGGTAGGTCAAGGGGGCCAGGTAGATGATGTTGAACCAAGCCGCGAAATTAGAGCCGCTGGTGGTCATGCAGTGAGTACCTTTGTACTGAGTCTCGGTAAGGCCAGTTGACTCGGATTTCACTTTAACCGGGACGGTGTACGCAATCATTGCATGAATCGTCGCAACGCTACCGCCAACAAGAAATTGGGAAATCTGAAGGCTGGTAATAGAGCGCTTGATAGCTTGGGGCACACGAATGTTCAAGGCGGTGGCAGTGTAGTAGGTGTACTATTGAATATTAGTTTTGAACGCCCTATGAGTCCTATGCGGTGGTCCTTACCATGATCGAGTGGATGAAAGAGTTGAAGAAGCAGAAGATCCAGATAGGAGCAGCCATGTAGCGGATACCACCCCACATAGCCAACATGGCTCCTGCGTGGTGGTAAGTCTGAAGCGTGGAGCTCAGTTTTCCCTTGGCGAGGATGATCAGTGTATCAAGGACCTCGTAGAATTTGCTCAGATAGAAGATCCAGCCGTAGAATGCGAGGCCCTCGTTCCAAAGTCGACCAGGGACGACGCGACTAGGCTCTCCAGAGGCAGTCAGAAGAGCCTGGTCCGACGTCGTCTCCCACTTTCCGAGAGCCTCATTGTAGAAGATGCCGTTGCCGAAGCCGGCAGGTCCGTGAATTCTGCAAAAGCTGTCTACAGTAGCAGCCCAGCCGTCGGGACCAGTAGGGCTGACGATGCTGTTCTTCAGAGCATGTAGCATTCCCCACCACGTCCAGGCCGAATAGATGGCCAGGAAGACATTGTGTAAGATGACGAAGACTTCAAAGGCCTTCGTCTTGCTGATAGCCCACGGCTTCTTGCCAGTCGACTTGTTATAGGCGTTCAGGATCTTCGCGGAAATGGCATAGACCGAGGCGATCGTCAGAGGAACCTTGGCATCCAACGCCGCAGTGAAGAGCCAGTCTGGGATGGTGAAAGGGACGTTGTATTGGGGAGGTGGAATCGACTGCGGGTTCGGGGCGGGCGGGAACTTAAACAGACCTGCCGTTGGAGGCGAGGCAAAAACGAATGGGGTGAACGCCATGGTATCTGTGTGTCGACACTGCTAGTCGGAAGAGGACAAGAACGGTAGAACGCTTCCTCGTCCTTCGTGGCTAACCGAAGCGCGCGGGCGATATTATACCTAGAGCGAGGCTCGAGGAAAGTAAAAGGTATGCACCACTGCTATCGATTAGAAGAAGTTCGCCAGAGGAGAGATTCTGATAGATAGTCCACGGGATAAGTGGGAGGAAAGATGGCTTGCAAACAGGCATAGATGGATTTTAAAGGAATTCATACGCTTTTGTGAAAGTTCAGGTATATCGAGAAATGTGTTGATGTGCAAAGTGTGGGTCAAGAGGCAGGGTCCCCCAGATGAAGCAAATGAGACCAGCGTGTAATGACTCTAGCGCGACCTCACCCCTACGTCTAAAGCCCAACAATCTCTTTTCTGCGCACGCCAGAAGACAATTTGGACGAATCTATAATGCAATGGCAATTCCAAGGGTGGTTGCAGAAAAAGACTGGGGACTCACCGCCGCAAGCAAGGGGATCATCGAGGCTCGGCTTGGGAGGTGATTGGACAAAATCGACCATGCCAACCAACCTCATATTGACTTATCCGAGCGAAACATACGTAGCTCGGTAGATACATAACGCAAGGGGCACCTAACGGCAGGCCGTTCGACGGGTTACCCCTAAGCGCGTCCAGCCAGAGCCATCATCCACTTCCAATCGGGATATAGGACGTGTGCGAGGAGGCATCATGCATCGCCTCATGGAGTACAAACTCCATATCGGTTGTTTGTCCACTCATGACAGTTGCGAACTTGGAATTTTCTTTGAGGTGGCAAATATGCTTCCAAAAAGTTGAAACCGAGGTCCTGGAAAGGGGTGACCAAAAGGGTCCACCCCAGCCCGATCCTGGCTCGGAGCCGTTCTGGTGTCCAGCAGATGTCGCACTTTTGTATACCATACTAGCGCTCTTCGAGGTAGTGATGCCTTCATGCCATTGGATGAAATGGCTGACAGCAAACATACCGTATCCATCACAACTGTACCATTACCGCAGAGGTCCCGGGCCCATGTCAACATATACACCATCACAGCGGAATTGGCAGTTCGTCATTTCGCCGAAAAACAGATGCGGAAGTGCGTAAAACGGGCGTCGGTACGTCGTGTCGCATGTATCTTGGACGATCACTGCATGAGGATCCCTGGACGAAGGGAAGATGGGAACTAGAACGCGGGGCCGAGCCTTCTTTTTCGGTTTTGTTGGGGATTCTTCCCACTGCAGTAGCTCGATGGTATCGGTGAAAAGAAAATCAAAGAGGCCGGCCAAAACTTAAAATTCGTAGATGGGGAGATATCTCGGGAGGGGAAGGCCTCGTCAAGCTTTATGTACTCTCAAACACACGGAACACCTCCATCTTATCATCAGTCAGCGTCCGGACGGCACGCCCGTGAGAACATACTCTCCGATACGGACTCCGTACGGACATCCTGCGCTGGACTTAGAATTTACAGTAAGCGGGTAAGATAAGACACATTCGGAATGTCCCTGTCAAGTAAGCATTGCTAGAGGCTTGTGCCATTAGCTGCTTGCTGGTATACATCCAAGAAAGCTTGAGTCAACTTCAAAATACAGAGGAGGTTGTTCGTCGTTGAGCGAATCTATGGTGGTTGCAAGGAGCCCGCTTTCGGTGGACTCAGGTAAGGGGTACAAATTAGTGACTTCTAGATAGTTCACATCAGGCGTCTGCCCCTCTCTCAACAAAATTCTCGAGACAGATTTTGCTTGTCAAAAAAAAGGGCACCGACCCCAACTCAATTTGGGGTTGGCGTGTTAACCCGCCAAGGCCAGGGGGATCTCAGATTGATGGCCCACTTCCCTGCATCACTTTCGGCATCTTATCGTGGTTGGACGAAGCGATAAGGTATATTGGGGTACATGTCAGATGGATGACCGCATCAGGGGAATTCTTCGAATTGTCCGTTCGGTTGCCCGCCATGCGGTGCTCTGTGTAGAACTGATACGTATAGTTCGAAAATAGACGTGCAGCTTGGGCTTAATAGCTGCGGTTCGCGTACTATTCCTACATAATGAGTACAAAGTCTATCTAGGATGGAAACCCTAATTATCAACGATTCACGTGATTATCCAGGCTGATCCAGATAGGCCAGCTTAGATAAAGTATTCAACCAATACATAGGTCTTTGGTGGCTTGCTTTCAGCCTTAGAAATCTTCCACTTGCCGATCAAAGACCTACTCTATATTTCTCTTCCGTCTGTTTCCGTCAATAAGGGGGTCGACATGCAGGCCGTGATCACAGTAATTAGCATGCTTTGGGTTAGTGGATCCTAAGAAAGTGTGTCAACTATTTCGATCACGACCTGACATGACAGCACGATTCGAAGCCTGCTTAACAATCCAAGAAGGCCCAGCGAAGGGTTAAAGAGAGCACCTAATGATATTATAAAGCCCCCTCCACCATGCCTGACTACATCACCCTCCCAGCCCTCTTACAGCGTTTCTTAAGCGGTGGTCACGTGCTCCGCTCGTGAGATGGGGTCTTCGAGGATGGCCACTAACCGCGGACCCTATAGTAAATGACCCTAATAATGAATAAGAGATGTCTTCATAACAATAACCACCCCCTATAACTTCACCCTGCAATATCTTAACAACCATTTAGTTAATTAATTTCGGATAAAAATGGTTAACTTCGATCGTAAGCGCAAAATTCAAAACGTTAAGGGTTTTATCACGGAGGGTGTTTCGGAAACCCATACAGGCCTGCGATATAAGATACCTTAGTCGACCCTACATACCGCCTTTATGGCTCCAAATCGCGTTCTGAAGCTAAGTTGACGCGCATAAGCTTTCGGATTAAAGAAGTGTCGGCTAGCTGGTTACCTCAGCTAGCTCAGGCCTCCCTGGCTCGTTTTCTATTTTCTTCGAAGTTATTTAAGTACGCTTTAGCCACGGCTGCGCCGCAGGCGTAGCCCCAACCCCAAAAATGGGGCTTGATTCTAGTGAGGCAACAGCCAGCCGACAATTCCGCATTCGAATATGCCTCGGCTCCTCTTAATATGGTACCAACCTGAGGTTACATTAGCCCAAATTCAGCTAAATAAGAGGTGACAGATGAAGGAAGCATCAAGTAAATGGACTATTACTTCGTCGGTATTAGCAGCAATTTCTTCACAATACCTGAATGTTATGGATTCATCAACGCCCACGCTCGCATTGAAGCAGTGAATTACTCTTACCCTGGCGAGGAATACCGAGTTGGATAGCTTGGCCTGCTTTCACACTCACGTTGGGCTACACTGCAGCCTCACGCACGACAGGTATTCCTCTATACCTCGCAGATTGTATGGAAGAGATGCCCGAAAACTACTAGCCTTTGGAAACTGTCTATCGTCTTCGCAGCCACTGATCCGGTACCTCGGTTAATGGCTGAATGCTAGATCTAAACGTTACTCCATTTTCGCTGCGACTACGGTAAAGCCGGCATTTATGATGGCCGCTGCGCAGTTTCCAATAGTTCCAGTGCCAGTTGAACTGCCTGCTCTCGGTCCTGGCACATATTTCGACGAGACACAATGGCAGGTCCTGTTCTCAATAATTGACGCTGTTATCCCCTCCATCGTAATAGGCTCCGCTGCGGAGAAGAACGAGCAACACCATCTACAGATATCACAGAACCAGTGCAATGACTCCTACGAGTATATTCAGCAAGTTACGAGCCATCCGCCGGCCTTTGAGAAGTTCGTGGAGTACCTGGGGGCACGGCCCTTGGAGAACCAACTCTTCCTTGGGCAGGTCAGGCGGGCGCTGAATAAGCTCCCGCCTCACTCAAAGCGGCAGCTAGGCGGACTTCTAAGCCTTCTGGCGTAAGCAACTTAGTATATAGTCGGAGATACTACGACGGCGAGGCTGACAGACAGAGCAGGACCCGGCTAGGGAGCCTGGTAGCTACGGGCTACACAACGCCTATCCAAGAACAACCAGTCCGGATCAGAGAGGCGATTCTTCGATCGTGGCAGGGCTCATGGTTCAAGATATGGCCGGCGCTAGCCAAGTCGATCATGACTCTGACAAGGATATGTTGGGTCCAAACAGACCACTACTTCCGCCAGCTTAACGGCTATATCGACTACCCGAGGCATTATCGACCAGGGCCGGCTTTTGCCTTTGGGTTCATGCAGTTCGGTGAGGGGTCCGAAGCTGAAACCGTAGATACCGACGTCGTTATTGTCGGCTCGGGATGCGGCGGAGCTGTGTGCGCGAAAGTTCTCGCGGAGGCTGGCCATAGAGTTGTAGTGGTCGACAAGGGCTACTATTTCTCTCCCTCGCAGCTGCCAATGAGACCAGACGCAGGCCAAGGTGAGTCAAAATCCCGGAACTCCTAAGCTCAACATGCCCTATTTGAAGAACATATGGTAACCGAAGCGGGCAATACGTTCCCTGATTCTCCCCTGACTGGTTTTCCGACTCCCTGACAAGATCCTAAAACGTCCGAAGATTCACATTTATTGACATTTTGAAACACAAAAGAATACCTCTACGAAGCCGGAGGACTTATTCAAAGCATAGATAGCTCGACGTCGATCCTGTCAGGCAGTTCCTGGGGAGGTGGTGGCACGGTCAATGTGAGTAACTTCTGCAGCCGTTCCCTACACACTCTCCTTTTCCATGAGCATATGTGCCCACGGTGGTTTTAGAAGGCCTCTGGCAACTGAAACATTTTAATGCCTCCCATGAGCAGCCAGCTTCGTGAAAGAGAATAACAACTGACTCCGCCTGTTGCAGTGGAGCGTGAGTCTCCAAACTCAAGGTTATGTTCGACAAGAGTGGGCGGATCAGGGACTCGAGTTTTTCACAACAGCGGAGTTCCAACACTGCCTCGACCGTGTGTGCGAGGTCATGGGAGTCAGTGACGCCCATATTAAGCATAATCATGGCGCCCGCGCGATTCTAGAAGGCGCCCGTAAACTGGGTTGGGGTAGGAACACTCGCTCCCTTCGCCTTCCATCGCTACTTACTAAAGGACGCACCCCACTAGCATTTCAAATGCAGGATGCTAAGCTCCTGTTGATGCTTTGAGGAAATATGGCTGACTTTGAGCAACACAGATGCCAAGCCTTGTCCGCAAAATACCGGCGGGGCCGAACATTACTGCGGGCATTGTGCTATGGGTTGCGGTTCGGCCGAGAAGCAGGGCCCAACGGTGAGCTGGTTACCGGCTGCTGCCAAGGCAGGTGCTCAGTTCATCGAGGGGTTCAACGTCTCCGAAGTACTCTTCGACGATAGTGACGGAACCAAGCAAGCTATCGGTGTGTTTGGTAAATGGACATCGAGGGACGAGCTTGGCCAGGTCCATACTCCCGAAGCTGGCAGGGTTCAGAGGTCGGTTTATGTCAAAGCGAAGAAGGTCATCGTGGCTTGTGGTACTCTGCAATCTCCACTTCTCCTGATGAGGAGCGGGCTTAAAGTAAAAGACACGGTATCCTATGGGTGAGACCCATCTGCTAACATGCCACAGAACCCGCATATAGGCCGGCATCTTTATGTGCACCCCGCGGGCATGGTTAATGCAGCATTTGACGACGTCATCAAGGGTTGGGAAGGTAAGCGCCGTTCGATGAAGACGTAGTCCTAGCTGGATGCTCATTGACGAACCGACCAGGCGGGATAATCACGAGCGTCTGCACGAGTTTCGAGAACCTCGATGGGAAAGGCCATGGGGTCAAGATCGAAACGTCGACGATGCTAGTAGGTGTCATAGTCTATGTAGGGGGTCTAGTCCCTGACTAACCGTATCTTTTAGCCGCATTTGGTACTCTTCAACCAGCCATGGCACGGTGCCCTGCAGTGGAAGCTCGACATGCTCCGCTACCGGCAGATGAACACCTTCATCGCTGTGGCTCGCGACCGAGATACCGGCAGGGTATACCCTAACCCCGACGACGGCCAGCCGGTCATTGCCTACACGCCCTCCGACGTTGACCGGGCCCACATCTTGGCTGGGCAGGTCGCCATCGCCAAGCTATGCTACATCCAGGGCGCGACCGAGATCTGGCCCATCGTCGCCGACGTGCCGTCTTTCGTGCGGCGGCAGCGACGCACGTCCTCCGCCGGGACTACCGACGCCGCGAACGAGAAGAGCGACGACGACAACGATGACAACATCGACCAGGGCATCAACGACCCGGACTTCGCGGCCTGGCTCCGGGTCCTCGAGGGGGTCGACAACAGGCCGCCTCTGACCTCCTTCGGTTCGGCGCACCAGATGGGCACGTGCCGCATGAGCGCGCGCGAGGCCGACGGCGTCGTTGACCCGCGGGGCCGGGTCTGGGGCGCCGGGAACCTGTACGTCGCCGACGCGAGCACCTTCCCGTCCGCCAGCGGCGTCAACCCCATGATCACGATCATGGCCATCGCGGACTGGATCGCGCAGAACGTCTCTAGGGACTTGAAGAGGGCGAAATGAAGTGAAGGTTCGATCGGAGTTCGCGCCTTGGGAAGGCTAAGACGGGACCGGTCGTGACTGGTGTGCGCGCGATGCTTGGATATCTGGGTTTAGACATGCTGGTAAAAGCTCGCTAACTTTGAACATTTCGCGACGTATCGTATAATTACATCTATTACTTTTCGCTGTCCACGGCTAGCCTCCTTTTCTCGTTCGCCAGTTCACCTTGACCAACTTCTCTAGGTGTGCAGTCTCGGGCCTCGCCAGGGGTCTCGGTGATGGCACTTGTCCTCAGCGAGCCGTATAATCAATATATTGGTCTAAAAACCTTTCCGGACCATTAAAGCGGCGATTATATGAAGCGACCAAAAGAGGAAGCCCCAATGGATAGCATCCAAGTCACGCCGCCTCTTGATTGTCTGGCGGGGATATATATAGAGGCTAGACTGTAATGTCTTTCCGTGAAGATAAAGCCTATCAGGGTCCATTAGGTCAGGGCATAGTTGCTGCTGAAAGCCAGCGCAAAACCGTTGGTCGAGGGAACAAGATATAGCAATTTCCCCAAGACTACGTACACTGGATACTCTAGGATGGTATATGACACTGCTCTATGGGGCGTTCGTATCTCAGCAAACTCGTTGCGCCTCTCGTGAAAGGGGGGTGGGAAAGGGCAGTCCAGGAATCTCTTGTTGTCCGGTTACCCCTTGACTACTCCTGGCGGTCTCTCATTCGACCGCATGACCTTTGCATATGAAATTAATACGGGGTGTTACGGCTATCGAACCCGTATTCGTTACTGATATCTTTCATGTTCCGAATCCCAACGTTCCTTGAGAGTTCTCAACCGTAGCTGGTTTGCGCGTAGAACTTAGCATCGTAGCGCCGTTCGAATCCGGATCACCGGGAGTGCACGCCTTCAATAGGCACATGAACTATGATCGCTGGCAAGGGAGGCGTCTGTCTCGTAGGATACAACACTCCCCCTTCTGCATCTGCTGCGACTGGCCGTATCCCTGCATGACTACTAACGTGCTCGGCTCCGACTGCGTAACTGGTTCTCCGAGTGTCTGGCTTGCCTTGCATGTATGAGTATATTTGACTACTTCAGCTCCGGTTGATTCGGTCGGGGCCCAGCACCTGCCGCCCGATCCCGTGGTGTATAGGGGTTAGGCGGAAAATCGCATGGTCCTGAGCCGGGCCGCTATTCGCGGACCCAGAGCGCAGGGAGTTCCTTAAGTGAGCCGGCGGTATAGGGACCACGCGAATTGATGTCGCCATACAACGAGAGGCGGCGTGTTTTGTTGCAGAACTTAGGACGTCGATCATGTAGGCGAATACATAGGAGACTTGAGAGATGGTTACATAAGCATTAACTCGTAAAGTTTCCTGAAACACAATTAGTTCTCCTGCTTAGGTCACATAGCTTCCATAATTTAACAGAGTATCTGGCTTCTCGAGCCAGGTTAGTTTAAGGGGAAGTGGTACAAGTTTAGCCCCAGGCCTGAATAGCCCGCCACGCCGTTGTGTAACCCTCGACGCGTTTCCAGGATAGCAGCTCCCCTGAAATCCGAACCCCCGGAAAATCCGCACTCCAGTCTCTGCCGCCCAGGCCCACTGGGAAGTAAATGGACCGGTAGCGGTACCTCCCTCTGGGTCGTGATTCACACGACCGACCACCGTACTGTAGGCTAAGTACGAGCTATATATTCGAACAAACCTCGCCTTCCAGAACAGAGGACTATTACTGTGGCCGCGAGCGGCGGTGTCTAGTGGCGGGCGTACACGTGTTCGGCCCAAATGAACATTGCCCGTGCCCAGTGCTACCTCCATACCTAGGTACATGCCCTGGCTGCGATACCATCAAACGCCAACCCGCGCCTCGGGACCGAATAGATATGCGCCCAGACGAGGAGGCGGTCGTCTGCGCCGGGTACTGTTTCCTTTCCAGTGGAAATTCTGGAATGACACCGTGGCGGTGGTAGCCGGAGGGACGGATGTTTCCTCCCTCCCCCCTCCGCTGCTGTGAAAACAATGCGATGACGGCGCTGTCCCCCTGGAGGGGAACTAAGGCCGGCGTTACTGCAGCATAAAGTACATTAAATAAGCTACATGCGGGGCTTCCTCGTGTAATGTGATGGGACTTGTTGCCATAGGACTCCGGTACGGAGGGTCACTTTACGGAGCTGCCAACGGCCGCACGCTGGCAACCGTGTTCGAAGACCATCTTGTAAATAGGTGCACGTACTCAAGCAGGATCAACAGGGTGAGATCATTTAGGCGTTGGAGCCATCAAGGGGATACAGAAGGGACCTGATAGTCGCCCTCCTAGCCCCCCTGCCCGAAGCAGTAAGCCCAGGGGCACACCCAGAGCGTCGGGGTCGGTGACGCACCCCTCATAAGCGAATGGATGTGCCGCTAATTATTTAGTGTATGTATATCGCGGGCCAGACACGGACGGCGGGTTTCCGCGCGAACCTTATTTGAGCGCTTGGAGGAGGCAGGCATAAGTATGAGGCCGCGGACCAAAAGCGGGGGAGGGGGGACGGGTTTCCCCGTACGACGCTGCAGATATTCCGGAAGCACGCAGCAGCAGCGTCTTCACCGCTAGTAATCGGGGACCCCGCGGGCGCAGTCTAGGTCGCCGTATGCCTTATCCTCTACCGAGCCGTTGGCCCTCTCAGCCCTCTTCTGACTTACGCCCTCCTCTTACTGTAACTGTTCACTGATCTTTTACTACGTAGCGCCCGTTTGTGCCCCGGCGGCTTCCAGAATCTCGACAGCTCCTAATTCGACACTCACCGTCTGCTGAGGAGGGACCAGCAACCCTGATTATCCCTCGTCCTTATGTGATTGATCAAGCAGGTCTCGATGTTGACCAACACGAATGTGGTCCGCAGCAGCGCGCCGCGGTAGCACCGTCGTTTAACTTGGCTCACAACTGGACTTAGGAGAGTGTGCAGGAGAGGGGGACGGAGCGTCTCTCTGCGTGGTGTATGATGGCACGCGGCGGGCGGCTTGTGGGTTCCAGCGGCAAGGTAAGGCTGAGCGACCTGAGCGACCATTGCGGAACCGTGCCAGAGCCTGATGATGCAGGTTTGGGTTGCATATTTGTAGGCCTACGTACGTAGGGATCTTTGATTACCCACTGAGGGATCTCTTTCCATTCCCCCAGGTTTGGGGATTACAAGCTGTCGGGTCTACCTAACTAGGTACTTGGTTACCCATGTTCTGTTGTATATTCACACGGGAGCCGTAGCAGGGGGCGGAAATATCGATACCCTGAAGCCAGTGGCAACCGGCTCACGATGAATTCAGCAACTGGGAGCTTTTTTCACGCGGGTCGGTGCGAGCAGATGTTCAGGCAGTCCTAGGGATTCTAGAAAAGCAATAGTCGCTACACACTGTAGTGGGGCATGTAGCGCAGGTCCCTTGTGGTCTGGTGGTACCAGAAATAAGGTTATCCAGACTTATGTACTTAGCTACCTAGGTATGTATGGAGCCAAACACGACGTTTTGAAGATAGACTTATTTTAGGGTTCTGACAAAGAGTAGAAGCTGACAACGTTAATACTACTTACTTCCTTACCGAGTGTGGGTTGTGTACTTACTTATCTACGTCGTAATACAACCCCCGTTCCCATTTCAGCCGTGGACCCAACATCCCCGATCTGGCGGTGTTTCGTTTCGTACGCTGACCAATAAATAATGAGCTGGGCAGTGAGGCTGATCTTGCCGTCTCCTTTCAACCCCACTTCTCGCTACAACCTTCCCGCGCCGTTTCCCCTTCTGGACAGGCGGGCGACCTGACAAGGGAGAACGGGGGGGTTGAGAGCAGTCCCCGGACTGTCGCGCAGCCACAGTGACGTGCTATCCGTGGCACTGAAGATACCGAGCCCGGAAATCTCATGCTTGAAATAGATCTCGAATCCCGGAGTTATTCTATGAAATCAGCTATGGGTCCGATGCCAACAGACGCTCCCTAGGTTACACGCCGCAACGCTACAGGATAATAAACAGCTATGTATTACGCGCATTAACCCGGCCAGTCTCGTCGCGCCCGTCTTAGCACGAGGATGGATTAGGCATCAATCTCCCGGGTGCGCGCTGTACGCGGGTGCGATGCATCCATGCGGTCGCCGTCGAGTGGGAGCGATTGCTCGTCAGCATCACCTAAGCATACTCCATGTGAATCGTAACCTCGTACACACGCAGAACTGCCATGCCGCTCAATATGCGGGCGGACCTCGCGCCCCTGCTCTGAGCAGACTTCCCAGATGGTTTCGGGCAAGTCTAGTCGAAAACAAGGGGTTGTCTTGCGTCGTGTTCACCTTATTAACCAGGGACGCTGTGAACCGAGCATTCCGGAGAAAGATACCTAGGCGGGGTTATGTCGGCAGATCGTACGGGGCCAGGCTGAACGACGTAACCATCTCCCTTCGGACAGTCTAACTTAGTTGATTATAGGAAAGGCTCATCACCCTGCGATGCTGTAGCTGTTACTTAAGAATTATACTCTGCTGTTAGTCTTAGGGCCCCGCAGGAGAACGAGTGGTCACATGCGCAACAAATTTATCTCCAAATGAACGTAGAAGGAGTTCAATTTAACTTATGAAGTAACAACAAGAGGGAATACTGGTGCTAGAGTGGGCATCCGTTGCCGCCAGGGCCCCGTACGCCCACCACAAGCACCCAGAACCAGCATCCCATGCCAAAATACCAAGCCTTCCTACTACCATACATGTACAGCAGTATTCCCCCTTGTGGCTCCCCTTCACCCAATCCCAGAGAGCTTACTGCGAACTGTGTTCTGCAGGGATGGATCAGGATGTAGTGGGATGAGCTACAGAGTTGCCCGCCGTCTTTCCGGAGTGGCCATCTTCTTTCGCTCGCAACCTTTCATCGGTCGGTGCGGCCATTCAGCCAGAAGTTGGGTAGGTTTCGTCTTCTCCGACTAGCAGAGTGTTCCGCCTTTAAGACCCAATTCAACTCGGCGCGGCGCTTGTTTGACCTCGAGGTGCGGCATTGCTCTGATGCAGTAGATTGCTCGCGCCAGCTTCCGGAAAGACGGCGGCAACGGCGGCTCCTAGACGGCTTCGCACCTCCCTGTCCCGCAGAGATTTCGTATATCGATGCCCAGCTTATTTTTTCTTTGATCGTGAGACCCTTCCCGCGCTTTCCAGTCCCGCTGATTGCGTTTCCAGTTGGAGTCAATCTTGCGACGACTTCCATTACGGAGACGCAAAAGGGCCTTGGTTCGTTTTGGCAACCAGTGCCAGCCTTGACGATATCATTCCAGATGACATCGAATGTCTCGGCCACGAAACGAAGTGAAGAATCGACCGTGGGATATGCATTAGTGGGAACCGGCCCTTGCATACGTCCATCGAATAATCCGTTGTGGCTTGATCGGCTTTCGCTCGAATAGAAGATTCAACGTCTAGTTGAAGCATGTTCTTTCGTCGTGAAAAGTCGTCATTAGCTCGTAGGGTATTCGTCATTAGGTCGTTCAATCATTCGTAACACGTAACCAAGGCCAGGGGAAAGCAAGTATGCTTAAAGCGAGTGCCCGGACCGGAGTCGAGCTGCCGTCCGGGAAGCGGTGTCGGGGGTATCTTTAAGAAAGCCGCTTTATGCCGTATACCAAAATAGAAAAAGAAAAAAAGGGATAACAATTTTTTGGAATCCGAAAATCCAAGTATGCCTGGCCCGATCTTTCCTGGGCGATGGTATGGGTGCATTGCTGCGTGTACCTCTTTAATTTTCGATGGAAAATGAAACCCAGCCTCATATATCACGAGGTCCTGCCCTGCTTGTAAATGCGATCAGACATCCACCTAGTCCAGCCTGATGAGGAGTATAAAAGCCTTATGACCGGGCTAGCGGTTGTGCTGATATGAGATTTCCCTGAAAAAAGACAAATGCTCGCCCGCTAAAAACAGAAAACAAAGTAATAAAAAAAACCGAAAAAAGGCTTCCCGTGATATCTTCCCGATGATAATGCCGAAAAACGCCGATAAATGCCTGTAGATGTTGGAAACCCGCTGCTTAAAACCCGTCCGAATGGCGAAGGCGACAACCGTAACTGCAGCTGGAATTTTCAAGTCACCGCGAGGAAGATGTAACCACGGGGAGACTGTCCCCGGTCACAGGCGGTGATTGTCACATAGTAGGTGTGTATTCTTGATACCGGTCCCAGCCAAAGCCACCATACCCAGCACCAACCCCACATTGTGGTGCTAGCATGCTAGGAAGGGGCAGTGCCGGGATGGGAGCGGACACCATCGGTGAACTGTAGTAGAGACCTGCCGTAGAAAAGGGCTGGCTGTACGACGGAGTCGGTGAAGGCAGCTGGACATCTTGCAGGCCCATATTAGCCCAGATGGGTGTGTTGCCGGAGTCCGCCGAGCTAGAAGTAACGCTCGGGCTTGAAGGCAACACACGCCACGAATCAACCGGAGCAGGCAATCCTGGCGAGGGAGTCGACTGAGACCATATGTTTGCGCCTACCGGCGAGCTGGGTAATAAGGGAGGTTGTCGGACGACGTCAACGATCCTGGGGGGTGGCGGAAGCAGGGGCTTGTTGAGGAGTCCCGTGATGCTGTTCTTGACCTCTTCACTTTTCCCACAAAGCAACTCTCCAGCACCCTCCTCCTCTAGTCCTTCGAGCGCAGAAACGTGAGTCCTGTAAACGTATTTGTTGATTGCCTGGACGAACGCTTCGTGTAACTTCTTAGCTTGCTGCTCTTTCTCAGACCAGTCATAAGTGTTCGCCTTGGCATCGACGCAGTAGATATCCTTGTGGTGCTCTATCAAAGCCTCTATGGAGTCCGGTGTCAGTTTGAAGGCGACCTCGTTGCGCAGGACCATGTCGACGTGAACGATATATGCTTCGATGTGCACAAGCTTGTAGTTGAATATGGCCTCTATTAAAGGGTTCGGGTCCTTGCGCAACTCTGGTTCCGGCGCATTGGGCAACATTAACGAAGTCAACGTCCAGATCGCGTTCGGCGAGGACAGAGTTTCCGTCAGACACCTCTGGTGTTGAGGTACGCTGTTCAACGGGCGCTTGACCTTGTTGATGCGCTTGAGGGTCTGTGTTAGCCACGGCTCGACCTTCGAGCCCAAGACGACATTGACAGATGAGGCGCGAGGTGCGAAAGCCGCAGCAGAGGCGGGTAATAACTGCGGAGGCATGGCGGAGGTGGTATGGGGGCGGGGGACGGTAGGATGGATATACGGAGAGGGCGGAGGGGAGTGCTTGCGAGATGTGAGGTCCCTTTTAGATATTTGGGGAAAGATGTGAATAATAATAAAGAAGAAATACGGTGCCGGCGCTAGGCGGTCCCAAGACACGGGTATTATTATGTAGCAGCCTACAACCGCAAAGAAAAAGAAGCGAATGGTGGACGAAGTACTCGTGAGGAAGGAAAAGGAGGGTAAGACTCTCATGTGATGAGTGTGGGAGGAGGGGTGTGTTATAGCAAATGTTCCATGTTCCACCCTACATAACTGAACCGTTGTACTACGGGGCCTACATGAAAGTGTGGGCGGTACCGCAGCTCCGACCGGCATTGTCCAAATGCCTAAAACAACATTTCATAATGGGGCTGTGACTGGGAATCCGCTGTTTCTTTTCGACTTTCGCCTTTCCCTCACTGGATCACTCGGAAGATTCCTGCTGGGCTTCTGTGGGCCGGGGCTGGTGCCCTGCATGACTGCATATGCAGGCTGCACCATCCAGCCAGACCAGCACCACCGAGGCAGGCAATAGCAGGCATAGTAAGAAGACCATTTCCGCCTGCAAAATGTGCGATGGTCATAGACCTTAGACCGATCCCTTGTCATGCGCGGCAAAGAAATGGCCCCGTAGCACCGTCTCCGGTGGGCTGTGTTGAAACCATGCAGATGGTAGCCCAAATTCCCGAGAAGACTGACAAATCAGAATGATATCCGTGAACCAAGTCCAGCTGAAATGTGCATAGTGGTCCGTGCAGCCGCCACTGGACCCGTCCGTACCGGTACTTTATCCAACTTTGGAAGTAACTTTGGTACGTACCCAATATAAACCTACCAAGGCGGCTGACTGTCCGCCCCGTTTTAGTGCTAGATCAGAGGAAACGGAGACAAAACCTTGGAGAGATGGCGAAAAAGTAGGTGGTTACAAGGAAAAAATGGAAGAGCAATATTGAAGGTTGCTATGGCTCCGCCATTAACAGCATGTATCCTACTGGCATAGACAGTATTATTTACAAATATCCTTCTTCTTATTTGAGCCAAAGTAAGCCTGTTTGACGCCCAGCAAGGGCGTCGATATACTCAGCATTGGCCAAGTACGCAAGTTGGACAAGCAGATGTTTCTTAGCTTCGAAAGAGTTTAACCGATGTGGCTTTTATAGCCTAGATTTATTACTTAGTAAAGCTGGTAATTGTTAGGGCAAGCCTTGCTTTACTAGCTCATATATCCTGTATTCATGTTACATGTCAAGGAGGCACGACAATATTAACTAGGAACAGATAACTAGATATCTCCCTCTCCCTTCGTACCGGGGGATTGCTTAGAAGCCACCATCAAGTAACAAGCCGTGAAGCACCCCAACGAAGAGAGGAAACCCCACCCTTCATGAGTCACTATGTTTGATGCCGCTCTAACGTCCTTGCCCCGCGCTCCATAGATATAGGTGATCGGACAAATATGCCGGACTACATAGAAAGGACGGAGCCGTTCAAGGTACGATTTGACTGTAGAGTGGTAAACCAGACAAGATATCCAGAGTGGGTCCGAGCAATACGCCGCAGAGCAACGAGCGAAGGGATGCTCAGCTACTCGGCATTAACGTGCATCTGATGGAGGCCGGAAATTGAACAAGACGATCAATGGCATGGTTGTTGTCTGATCATATTTGAGTTTGAGCCACTCCGACGCGGATGGAGTCCCGGCATCGTGGAGTCTGCATACTGCATGCGCAGGACTGTGGAGGAAGACATAATGTGACGTGCAGATAAGCGAAATGGAGAGGCGCCAGTCAATACATCGTAGAATGAGAGCCTGAAACCTCTCGACCATGGAGTTTCTACTGGCTGTGAGGCGTCAGCTGGGTTCTGTGCGGCTCTTGTCGAGTACATTACCCCCTAAGCGCGATATAGCATCTCGACTCGGCTCGCTCTCCTTCCTCGCGCGACAAGGGACCTTGGAGCTTCCCAAAGCAGTCGTCTGCAGCTTTAGACAGCCCCCCTGAGGGTGAGATTTGTCTGGGGATACAGGCATCTCGGTCAGGACACCTAGATCTTCGATGTGGGACTCAACCCCAATCCAGATTCATCAAGGGGGCGCTTATAGCGTCAAGGAATCTGCATTGACGCCGCGCGGTGATCATGGGACGCCGCGCGTAGTATTTACTGAGTTCGGACGTGCTAGACTACCAGAAAAGGGCGAGCCCGTCTACAAGAGCGAAGGGGAGGAAATCAGAGAGCGGCCTCGAGATTTAACGACAGCCTGTAGTTGACATATTCCAGAGCCGAGACCCATGCTAGCGGTGGACGGTGAAAGAAGGTGTGCTGAAGGGAAATGGCTGTTCTGACGTCTGATTGGAAAGCCAGCCTGGGCCGGAGGAGGGCCGAAGTGGAGTAGGGCCGATGCCGATTTTTCATTGGTCCTAAAATCAAGAAATTCCAGGGAAAGTCTCAGGGCCTGGTCCATGGCTACTCTTCAATAAGCTATGTAGACAGAAAGACGGAGGAGCAGGGTGAATCGCGCATGTCGTAATAAAAACTCTCAAAGTTATTGGAACGGAATCATTTGGAGGTATCGAACAAAGGGTTAGAGTCAATCACGAAACATGTACTAGTGCGGATCCCGGACGTCCCTGAGCATCATCTGTGTCCGCGGCTCTGGGGCATTATCTCTTTTTGGCAGACTCCAACGCCATTACCGGAGCACCAGCGGGCTTAGCTCCTGCTCGGCTTTGATATCGTCTTGTGATATGTGTATCATAGGCTTACGTCGAGCCAATACAGAAACAAAAAGCTGATAAATCGTGAAATGATATAACAGTAGACCAAGGAGCTCCGAGGCGAATGAATATTGTCTCTTGGCAACCGGTCTGCTCCAGAGACAATGATTTGCGGACCTTAGTTTAGCAAGTATCAGTATCCCCGAGCATATGGGGAAAGTCACCCGGTCGTAAAATCACCAACAGCATTGAATATATTAATTGCACCTATCTAAACAAATACAATGGCTGGGCACTCGCAACCGAAGGGCTGTTCTATTCTGGTTTTGAGGAAGTTCTGTCCATGGCGCACCATTTGGCGCACCATTTGGCGCACCATTTGAAGACAATTCTGCCTACCGATGCATGTACCTACCCATATGGATGTACTTGAGAGAACTCGGGAAAACACGGTCTAATAAAGAACTCGGTGGAAATATCATACTAACAGAGCGTCAAAGGCCTCCGTATACTTTTCACTGCATGTCTCATTCGTGTTTAGCTATAGGCTACCCCAGAAGCATGTATAGACGACCTTATGATCTGCGGAGGTACGCCGTGGCCTGTGCCGAAGTGGTGGATACGCGGTACTATTTTTGTGGTGCACGTTACGGTAACAAGGAGCAAGGCTAGCAGCGGCGTCCCCGCATCCGCACTTTGCCGCCTTCAACCTAGAAAGGTGCACTAGGTACTATGCAAGCTGACAGTATTACAGAGCAGGCTCTGAGGACATGCGGCAGTCGGCAAGCAGAGTCGGGCGGTGTCTGACTACATTCGCCTTGGCTAACGACGCCATTGATAGAGGCATACACATTCTCTGCGTCACGGCGCTCACAGAAGTTGAGTCGCATGGCAGCTGACCCTTCATCAGAGTGTGCAATTTGAAGTGGAAGCCTACCGACGATGAAGCACGTCTCAGAACTGGGTAAGCCCAGGAGGGCTATCATGTGCCCTGATTTGACGCCAAAGAGGCGTAAGAGCAAGCGCTGGGAGCCAACAACGGTGGGTCACACAGGGTGTTAACGCATCGAATAGGTATCAGGGAGATAATGAGCCCGTGAAGCCCTCCTCAACCTGAATGCCCTTAATACGGGTCTTGTTATCATCAGTTGACTTCAGGGACGCGTAATAGGGATAAGCGCAAGAGGAAACGCCGTTTGACAGGTCACAGCCGCGGAGTACAGTGGTGCGGCTGTCCAGGCAAGCGCGATGTTTCCAAGCCCGAAATTGTCTGTTTGCAGTAGCCTGACATACACCAGAAGCGAGGTATGCTCCCCTTGTGTATATCAACGTCACCTACAGACCCAAAGCCGATGAGTCAATGACGGCCTGGTTGGGTGCCGGCCTTGCTCTTTGCGACGACTGAGCCTGTTTGGGAGGGGCCATGGTCCAATATCATGTTTTTGAGATTCCTGCATTAGGAGAATTTTTGGGCTTTCCAATAGTCATCCTGGATCGTATTCGGGAAGCCCCTTGCCAGCTTGACAAGTAGCCACTCGAGCCGAAGATTAATCAGCCGATGGAGGTGGTCTAAACTGAGTGGCTTGTAACGTTCCAAAAGGGCACATCCACATTTGGCCCAGATGGAAGACAGCAGATCTTTGGACGTGGCTTGTGTGGCGCAGCCGTTATGGATGGATCGCGACATTCACAAGCTACGGGTGCAACCACGGTAAAAACGGTACCGCCTCCCCACATGCCCCGACTGAGGCCCCCGATTAACCGGGGGCAAAATGCTATTGTACAGGTACGAAATATGCACTCCCCTCGTATTTCCCATGCGGAGCCTAGCTTAAGGACAAATCGAACTTGTCAAAGTTCCCACTCGGGTGGTAAGGAGGCCTCGCGGTTCCTGACTACAACGGATTAGGTGTTGAACAACTCACCTGCATAGTGGATAGAGAGGCGAAAAACAAAATCAGGTCACGGCGCTGATGATGGCCACGCTGACGTATCTCGAAATCAAGTCTAGGGCTGAAAAAAGTCGATGTTTCATGCACTGGATTCGATGTTTTTGTGGGGAGGCTAGTTAAGCCGATCTGAGACAGCTCAGGAACTAACTGCCGGCTGCCTCACTCAGCCACATTTCGCTGCGAACTCGACAAATCCCCAGTTTACAACACCGACAACATGGCAAAAAAGGACGGGCTCCATATTTTGACGACTCGCTGTCGTCCAACCAATTTATTCGTGCTATTCCGTACCTTACATCTGTGACCTCATAGGGGTCTCTGCTCAGGTTCCGTCTTCGCGGGTTTCGTAACTACCTAGCCATCAACTGATAGCTGCGCCTAGGGTATGATAACTCGTCAGGCTCGTGCAGCCGAGATCAGGCAGCGCTTCTCGTGCTCTTCTCAAACCAACCGTTGTTTGTCGATGCGTCATTCCTGGAGCGCATCGAGAGGCAACCCGTTTGTGTGATAATGCCCGACGGAGAGGCCTGGCTTGCTAACAAGTTAGGCAGTCAAGTTTCTCATCCAACACACGTTACCTGGACGGACGGACTGCATACTCTATGTGGTCATTATTCGCTTTCCCACATTAAAGCTATCATCAGGACCGCTTAGTGGCGTTTGGATTCAGTTCCGTATAGTATATCTGTTACGCGATCATCACATAACTGTGACCTATGGGCGTTTATCTAAGATTTAGGCCATGCATTCAGGAGCGTTTGTGTGCAACATCAACTTTCAGGCGAATCTGGGAAGATGTCCTCATCCTAGGGGAAGAGCGGGGGCGAACAAGGGGAGTACGAGAAATCTAATAAACATTCTAGTCGCGAGACTGGACGACAAATCATGCTGCTGTGTGGACGTAAGCTTCAAAGCGACACGTGTGGGCGGGCGATTCGAGTACATCAAAAGAGTCTTCGACCTGGTTCAATCGCAAGCAATAGGATGTAAGGCACTGAGGAGCCGTCGACAAAGGGAGAGTTCAACGCCTGTCTCAAGTCAACCCCAGTGTGACTCAGAAACGGCATTTTGAACTCGACGCTGAGCGCTCGATGTGAGAAACACAACAGCCAAGCCCTGAAGAAGGCGTACATTTTATGCAAGACAAGTCACATAGTCTCATCTGTATTATGGGAATTCGCGTCATATTGTTCTGAAGGTAAATGGTAGGTCCTTGCCAAGATAAGTGAAGGCTTGGTTATTCGGATATCATCGCCAGCTCATACTCGATACTCTCGATAGATCAGAATGATAGACGAGGCTCAGCAGGCCACGACCTTCCGCTTTCGGCACAGACGCCCGGTCTGCCGTAGAGTGTCTGCTAGAATTTGGGCTTTATTCGCTCTTGATCAAGGAGGAGCATCCCTCGATCTCTCCAGGCAGAGGTCCCAGGGGGGGCTCCAGTGCTTCATTCATGATCCCCTGGTGTTTCGCGCGCGACTTCTCGTTCGTCGCACCGCCGGCCCACTTATAGCCCCTGATGTTGAGAAAGACCGAGGCGCTTCGAGTCGGTTCGTCAGCAGCCCGGCGGTGTCAGGGGCTTGCGGTCTTTCATGTCGTACTGAATGAGACTAGAGACCTCCCCTCAAGCTTCCGCAGGATGGTGGCGCGGGGAGCATCTATAGACGAAGTGGAAGCGAGTTCATCCTCCCAGTTGTTCGCGGCAACGTGTGTGATCCGGTGCGCAGATTACATCACCGTAATGACTATCCCTACTGGGAAGTGAGAAGTCGAAGTGTCGTAGAAGTCGTCATTGCTCGGAATAGTGGGACTCTAGTTTGAAGCCAATCTCCTCGAATTGCAGGTCGCGGATGGCCTATTTGGGCCATGAACTAACTCATCGAGTGTCCTCCCCGGCACGAGCCAGATGCAACATTCTCAAGGTAAACCCGTCTAGACCCTCGGAGTGCGGGAAGATGTCTTCCATTCCCATTATGTTCCTTTGTCCGTTGGGAGTGTGCTCGAGATATTAGCGCCGACAATTTTACATGAAAAACCAGAAGAGGCTGATGAGCTGGCCGGTTACATTACCGCTGCTGAGAGTAAAGGTCATGCAGGCCGGAGACGATCATCATCGTAGACACCTTGCCGGTGAAGCAAGTGGAATCCCGAAGCTAGAGCCGTCGTCACTACCAAGAGCACAGAACAGATCTACGCTGTGCTCCCCTTCGGCATTAACGGAGTGTCTCGGGAGCCCGACGTCGATGCCCAGGTCCTTACCGGTGCCTATCCCGACTATAAACGTCGTAGGTGAGTGGCCATTACCCTAGCGATAAAATCCGTGGTAACGCCGGCCCCCCTTACACTTACCACTGACGACAGTTACTCCGGATCTGTTAGCGGCCGCGTCGAGTTCACCGCCCCGAATACCTCCATCAAGCCCGAAAGCTGCGCCTGAGTAATCGGACACTCCCTTTGATTCTCGATGAGCACGATGGTCTTCGGATCAGGAGTCCAGGCCGAAAGAGCGCCGGTACTAATAGACTAGTCAAGAGCGTAATGATCACTGTTATGGGTAACAAGAGCAACCCCTAGGGGACGGAGGCTTTGTAACTGCACGATGATCGCTTAGGGACGGACGCCACAGCAGCTATCATAAAACCATACTATTGTAGCTACAGTGTCCTCGGGCTGTCCGGGACGGATCACCGCGAATCCTAGGCATCGGAGCTTACAGTCACTACGTACTTTGCCAGCAGGGGCCACGACGTCTCCCCGCCGGCTATATGATGTCAGCCCGAAGGATTCTGGTTGCTATATGTCAATCACTCGACTAAGCGATAACCGTGACATCTTGCTGCTCGGATATTTGCGCAGATGCTAAGCGAGAGGAAGCGGGGGGATCGCTTGTCAGAAGCAAGGTGTGGCAATGTAGGATACCCAGCACATGCAAAAAGAAAACCCCCCTATCGACTGGAATACGGCTACGCATGGGCAGAGTGTCTAATGAGAAAGAGTGGGAGAATATCAATAAGAGGATCGTCGCCACATATATGTTATCTAGGCTCCGGAGAGGCCAGGACATTGCTAACAGGAATGCCGGTAGACGACCGTGAAAAGGCGCCTGATCATTGAAACTTCGACATTGCCATCCGACATTATACGTCCTACCAAGCACAACGGAGTCAACCGGTCTCCTCAATAGTAGAGCAGCCGTTGCTATGAGCCATGAGATATTCAGGACGGTGCAAGTAAGATTACGTATCTGAGCTCTCCAACCACGTTGTGGCAGCACTCATTTACCATCATCAACGACCGCCACGGCACGACCGGAGCAACCGAACATTAGCATAAGTATATTATCCAATCTCTAGACCTATATACCGGCAGTAACTCACTCCTGTTGCATCCGGGCCCAGCACTATCTCTATACACGAACAGCCCAGTAGCTCGACTGGCCGCTAGCACTATGCGATCGACATCTTCATGCCGCCGTTGGCACAGACGACGCTCCCCGTCGTCCACCCGGCCTCCTCGGAGCACAACATTTCGATGGTGCCGGCGATCTCGCTTGTGAATCCCGGCCGCCGGCCGCCCATCTCGTTGCGGACGAGGGCGTCGAAGCGGTCGGCGTCGGCGCCGGCCATGCGGCGGACCTCCTCCTCGCCGTCGTAGCGCGCGAGGGGCGCGGCGTCGACGTAGGGCTGGTTGATGCGCCAGAACGACGGCCCGGCCTCGGCGTACATGTCGCCCCAGGCGGGGCCCGGGTTGACGGCGTTGACGGTGGCGCGGCCGGCGAGCTCGCGGCTCCAGCAGCGCGTCATGGCCTCGAGGGCGGCCTTGGTCCCCGCGTAGACGGACTGGCCCTCGTAGCCGATGGACGACGAGACGCTCGACACGTTGATGATTCGCCCCGATCTATCCCGTGGCAGGTGCGGCGCGAGCGCCTGCGTCAGCAGCAGCGGCGCCAGCACGTTGACGGCGTAGACGCGCTCGAACTCCTGCGCCGTGATAGGGCCCTTGCGTTCGTCGTTGAGGAACTGGTTCGACGACACGCCCGCGTTGTTCACCAAGATGTCGACCACGAATTCCCCGCTACTTCCGGCTGGCTGCTGGTGATACGAGGCGAAGAAGTCCCGCGCCGCCTGCACAATTTTCGGTGCCGCCTCGGCGGCCTTCAGCAGGTCCGCCTGTACGGCCGAGGTCTTAATGGCGTGCGCGGAGGAAAGCTCCTGGCACAGCGCCTGCGTCGGCTCGGTTGAGGAGTCGCTCGTGTATACCAGGAGCAGGTTGCAGCCCTTGGCCGCCAGCCTGCGGGCCACTGCCGCCCCGATTCCCCTCGAACCCCCTGTCACTATTCCCAGTTTTCCCTCGTGTGGGCGCTGTTGTGCCATGTTCGACAGACGATCTTACAAGGCGGGCAATACAGGTTCTTTGGGAATAAATGCTACTTTTTAAGTTACCTGCGACATTCACGCTGTCGAGATTTCTCTGATTCCAATACTGGTTGGTATAGCGTGAGAAATCGACGGCTGGTGTTGCATGCTCCTCAACGCTTCTTCTGGCTACGTGGGGCTATTACAGAGGGGTTATTGATGTCGCGATGGGATTAAAGCTAACTCCTCTTCCGCTCCGGGCTCGGCACGGGAGGGTCGGTTCTCTGGGGTCTATACCTCTCGGGTTATAATCAGCACGAGGGACGTTGGAGCACAATAGTATTGAGGTAGGCGTGCTGCAGAGACAACCTCGCTTCTTATTCGCCAGACCCATCGGTAGAGGAGAATGGGACACCCGGAGAGAAAGGTTTAATACTTTACAAAAGCCACCTGGCCCCCGCCTGTCCCCGGATCATGTGCTTTAAGGTTCAAGTCATTCCCACCGGACTCCGTTTCCATAGTTTTTCAACATAGCCAATCGCTTGGGCGAAATCTCGTAACTTGACACATGGGCCTACGACGCGCCCCACGAGAGACCTTGGATTTTCTTGGAGCTAAACGCACTGTTTGTCGAGATAAGTAGATGTTTGCTGGTTGATAGGGCTCTTCACCGAGTAATGTCAAATGAATATTCGGGGGGGTCTTGGCCATGGCCTGTGTTTATATGCATTATTCGGCACAGCACCAGACATCTAGTAAGTCAGTAAGTATCGTTGTGTTGAGCCTAGTCGCGCCGTCTCTTCCGCGTTGGTTGCAAACCTACGGCTGAGGAAGGACATTTGCGCACCTGATAGCGGTGAAAATGACTAAGCACTGTCCACGAGTCAGTTGCGAAAGACGGGGGCTCCCCTTATCGACAAGACCCTTGCAAAAGGCTGCCAGGTGGGGTGAGTCAGCGAGGTTGGCCATGTGGACGCCCCGGTCATACGGCCTATGGATATGATCAAAGATAATGATCCGCGATATAGAAAGACCTGTAAGGAGACGAATTTAGATCCTCATGACCAGGTATGCCAATGAAGCATTCTTCAGAAGCGATGCCCGGCTATCTGATAAGGACCGGTGAACAGGGAAACCTCGCAAAGAAGGCGGACAACCAGTCTAAACAAAGTTGTTGCTAGATGGGGGGCTAGATGGTAGACTACTCGGTGCGTTGAGAGCGAAGTCTTATGGTTTGGCGGGGTAATGGAGAATCCTGGTGAGATTTTCTATCATCATCTTCAACCCTGGGTAGCACATAAGACGGCAGGTAGAGGTTATCTAAACTTATACCTTCCTAGTATAATATAGTATGGCAAGCAAGATACGAGGCTTTTCTCGAATCAATGTTCTGTTACTGCGCGGTTGGGATGCCCGAGAGTCGCACAACAGGCTATACGAAGTACCAACTATAGGTAAGCAAGGGCGTTTCCAAAGCACTGTTCCAGAAGCACTGCTGACAGGCTGTTGAAAAGGTGGCGTGCTGGACCCCTTAAACTAGTAAAATTAATTAGCAACTTATCATGCAGCTAGCTGTACGAAGGGACCATTCTCTGAGCCCCATGCAGCGTACAACCTCTTCCACGAGCGGCGGGCTACCCCACTGTATGTACTTATTCGAAGTCTGCGAGTTGCCAATGACCCAACCAGTATTCAGTAGGTCCAGAACACGGCATCCGAGAGAGAGAGGAAAAGAGGATGGTTAATTATTGTAACTTCGTTGCACGATATCGCCTTGTATATACATTCTCAGTATGGCCGTGCGTTCTCTGCTGCGTTATATACGGTAGGTTTGAGGGGGGTTATGTGCCAACGGAGATGGGACTCTGCATGTGCATGTGCTACACGCCGACAACGATTGCCCGCATGCTATTCTAGGAGTTGGGTAGCGTGCCACGAATCCGTGATCATCTGGAGGCGCAAGCTTGCAGCCCAATGATAGACATGCTTGATAATACCCCAATAGGAAAAAGGGACCAGACAATAAAAGCTGGCTTGTTAGATCGGCATACTGGCGTCGAGAAGATATAGAAAAGCCGCACAGACTTGAACAGTAACGAGGGTTGAAAAAATAGCGCTGGCTGGACCTCCGAAAAGTTATGAGCGTGGCAAGGCACCTCGAGCCACTACTGACCCCCCCTAGGACGAGGCTCTTACTTGGCAAGTTGTGAGGTAGCGGTTCCCTTCCCCGCTCCCCTCCCCACCGGATTTCCTCACTGATAGAAGCGTTTCCCGGTCTCTGCACTAAGACCACGCAACCAACAATATTAGAGGATGCAATACAATCCGAGCGAGTGAAGGTAAGAACGGACAAGGGCTTCTGTTTAATTGTACATCCGGCTTGGTGCAAGTCAGTTTTCTGTTCTTCGCTCCATCGGCATGACCGGGTTCCACATGAACACCTCAAAAGTCATGTTCAACGCGATTTAATGGATAGAACTTATCTGCGTATTCACCCACCTCCCTCCTTCGTATTCGTCCGTCTACCACTACAATATCTAAATTTTTGGACATCGGCCTGCCACTCGTTAACTGCGCTTGCTCTCTTGTGATCGATTTGCCTCCTTGTGTGCTTTCCACCCTTTCCTCTTATCTTACTCCCCGTGCTCATTATCTTGTAAGTGGTGACTATCCGGTACAAGTATGAAGCGCACTTCTATGAACCTTGCTTCAATTTTAGGTGCAAGTCCTACTTACTAGACGGGATAAGAGACTGACTCGCAGCCGAATGAACAGGATAACCGACTTCTCATTCGTAATTGTCAATTCCAAGCCGGGAGCTGCAATCTAGCCCTTGTCACCTACCTCACCCGAGACCTCCTCGACGATATCTATGGGGCCTCGTTCGAACTGATCCCGTTTCATTCTTGGGTCAGCTCCCAAAAGCTGCTGTATTATCTTGGCATTAACTATCCTCGCTGCTAGTCACCGGGCTACGGAGAGACAGAAAGAGGAGGATAGGGAGCCTCGGACATTCTAAGCAACATCTGCGTTCAATTGAAAGGCCGCCTGGCTGTCCGCGGAGATCGTTGTATTCGCAACCGGCGGGCTACGGGCTTGGCGATCTTCTCATTTTGGTTTATCTGAAGACTTCTCCGGCCTACCTATCAGCACGACGGACCCGAAACCTGCAACAGAAGCAACACCGCAACGGTCGGCGTTCGACAGTTGGACCCTTGGATTAAAACACGACTCGATAACACGAGTAGCCATTGCTCGCCTTCACCATGGCCTCCTCATCTTCAGAATCAGACATGTCGCTTGACCCAGAAACCCCACTCACCCCTATGGCTGACGCCCCAGCTTCTTCGCCGCTTGGGGATCGCCCTAAAGAGAAGCGTCGTCAAAGACTCCTCCGGGGTATTCAGCGGATCTCTTCTTCGCAGTCATTGACTCATATAGGTCGTCCGCGGGCAAACACTGCTCCCTATGGTAACCGAGGCACTCTATCTTGTATCAGTCTCGCACCCACATCCCCGTTGGGACAAAATGCTCCTGGTACTTCGACTCCGGGATATTTCTCTTCTGTCCCGGGCACTCCAGCTGTTGAGTTTCCTGAATTTGAAGGAATCGAAACACGCCTAGCGACGCGGATAGTTGCCAATGCCTCCACGACATGCCTGAACCCCGGCTCCGTCTCCCTCCCCCAGGATCTAGCCGCTACGAGGTCTAGATCCGGTACTGTCCGCAAGCCCCACTACGACTTCTGGGCCAACATGCCTGACGAGATCCGAATTCAAATCCTCTCGTACCTTCGTCCGAAGGAACTCGTGCGTGTTTCGAGAGTAAACAAATATTTTTACAAGTTCTGTTTCGACGGCCAATTATGGACTCGATTCGATGCCAGCGAGTTTTACCAAGAGATACCCGCTGAATCCTTGGCCAAGATAATAGTTGCTGCTGGTCCTTTCGTCAAGGACCTCAACCTGCGCGGTTGTTTGCAGATCGAGCATCATGAGCGCGCCGAACTTGTCGCGAAGTCTTGCAAGAATTTAATAAATGCTACTCTGGAGGGATGTCGGAACCTCCAGCGGACGACGCTACACAGTCTTATCCAGTGTAACGATAAGCTTGCGAATTTGAACCTTACAAGTCTATCGGCAGTGACCAACAGCACTTGCAAAATCATCTCGCGACACTGCCCACAACTAGAGATGCTCAACGTATCCTGGTGCAAGCATATGGATGCCCGGGGAATCAAAATGGTAATACGCGGTTGTCCTAAGCTCCGTGACGTGAGAGCGGGGGAGATCAGAGGTTTCGACAATCTCGATGTGTCCCAAGCCATTTTCGAAACGAATAATCTGGAACGGTTGGTGTTGAATGGTTGCGCGGACCTCAACGACGAAGCTCTGAAGACCATGATACATGGCAGGGATCCCGAGGTGGATATTCTGACAAACCGACCGATGGTGCCACCGAGGAAACTGCGACACCTGGACTTGAGCCGCTGCTCGCAGCTGACGAGCCGCGGTGTTGAAGCTCTGGGTCATTTCGTCCCTGAGCTCGAAGGTCTGCAGTTGAACGGTTGTAGAGTGCTGACGGACTCGGCACTCGAGCCGGTCCTTGCCACGACTCCCCGCCTCACTCACCTGGAATTGGAAGACCTTTCAGAGCTTACCAACGACATCCTTTCGGAACACTTGGCCAAGGCTCCTTGCGCTCCGAGGCTTGAGCACCTCTCAGTCAGTTATTGCGAGAACCTTGGTGACGCCGGCATGTTGCCCGTCATCAAGAAGTGCGTTGGCTTGAAGAGCATCGACATGGACAATACCCGGATCGGCGATCTAGTACTGGCGGAGGCGGCCGCCATGGTAAGATCCCGGGCGCCTCGAACGTCGGCCCGCGGTTCCCGGCCCCGCATCGGCCTGCGCATGGTTGTGTATGACTGTTCCATGGTGACTTGGACCGGCGTCCGCGAGATCCTGTCCTGGAACGCCAAGGTCCGGCAGCCACCGGGGAGCAAGCAGCCGACCTATCCCACCGAGGTCATCGGGCTCAAGTGCTTTTACGGCTGGCAGCAGACGGTGGAGCAGCACACGCAGCGTGTACTGCGGGGCGACTTCGCCGCCGCCGCGAGGCTGGAGCAGAAATGGGCCCACTACATGCAGGCCGTCGAGGAGGCCGGCGCAGTGGGCGCCGGCATCCGCCGCCGCCGTCGCCGAGCCCGCGAGGCACAGATGCTGCACGCCAACGAGGAGGAGGGCGGCGTCGCTGCCGCCGGACGCCGGAGGGCGAGGACCATGGCGGCATCTTGTTCCGTCATGTGAGGATTCGAAACGGCGGCTTTTGTCGGCGTCTGAAACTGGAAGCGCACTGTCACATACTAAGGGAACCGGGAATTCGGTCCCATGTCTAGATTGGTGTTTTCCCACATTTTACGTCCGAACCTGCCGAGATAGGCTTTCTCTCTCATTGTACGGGCGTTCATATACATGGCTAAATGGTTGGTTCCGGAAGGGCGTTGGAGGCGTGACATATTTCTGTTTTTGCGGAGAGGGAAGAATGGGGGGCAGGCATCCCGTCTGTTTTCTCCCATCATCGAAATGCCGCATCTCTCATCTCGTCATGGTTACACCGGTGCCTTTTCTTCCCCTGCGTCTTTTGGAAGGCAGGCCAAGCACGCGGTCTGGATCTTGTTTTGGTTTGCGTACATGTGTAAGAGACCTCTCGCTATCGGTGGCGCTATCTCGGCAGAATGTTTGTGCCTCGGCGGTGTGCTTTTACTTGTTCATACCTTTAGAGCTTTCCTTGTCGCTAACGCGGCATTTACTGTGGATCATACAGTCTGGCTAGTGTCTTCATCCGAAAACACTACTATATATATTTAGGCGAGCCCTTTACTTGTTTACCAGCAGAACGTGCCATCTCGGTGGCTCATGGCGGTTTACTGGCTTGATATCTATCCTCGATGCCTACCGTCATTCATCGACATAAGAAATATAGTCATCTATCACGGTGGTACATGTTCGTACGGTCCAGGCCCGCCGTATCACATTTGTCAGGATATTAGCCACAGAGTGCCAATGCGCCTCGTTCACAAAGCAGATTGATATTATTAGGTAGTCAGGTCTCTCTCTCTGTGACTCTCGCCTGGTTTGCCTAGCAAATCGTCCATCTAAAGTTGCATCAAGTGTACTATCCTTGCAGCTGTCCAGATGAAACTAGGCGGAAGGCCACATACGTAGCCACGGGCAGAGAACCATCCGACCAACCAATCAAATAGGACCAACGTTTTTGTTCCAGATCCCTTTATGATGCGATAGAAGAATTACCGAAGAATTACTGAAAGTTTCCCGCCGTGAATATGTATAGCTGGGCCGTACATCTCACATGACATTACTGTTGCCACGGGGAAGATGCCGTCCAGTGTAAAGACAATGAACCAGCTACTAGCGAGGTACGTGCGTGCTTTCATTCCGTTGGAATCAGGGGTTGTAGGATTAAGGGCGTCGTCTCGGTTACAACTGGATAGAAAATTTTGTTTGAAGGAAATGATGCGGGTGTCTGGCAAGTAGAACATCTCGCTATATCGAAATGGGTACTGCTAGGAATCTGAGACCAATTTCCCAAGACGAGATGTGATGTCCCAGCACCGAGTCGTGGTTGCAAACAAAGGCAACAGGAGGTTTGCTTTACCCATTCCAATCGCGGCACCGATGCTCGAATGTAAGTCGGTCCAGCCAGTGATTGAGACCTAAGGCTTGGCTAGGGTGGTAATAGAGTTTCTCGTCGTGCTTAGTGAGCAGGAGAGCGAACTTCGCCTCGAGAAATTCGAAAATCCACTTGTACTCTTCTCCTCGCTGCACATCTTCTTTGCTCTTCCCAGACCTAACCAGGACTTCTATCTGAAGCATGTGCCATCGGCGCTTGTTGTATGGTGGTCGTACATGGACTTCGTCGTCCGGAGTGCTCACCCACTGATATCCTTGCCTGCTGGTGTATCTGGTCGAGCAGCTCGTCATGATAACGTCGATCAATGCGGTCCCAAGCTTCTTTTGGCGCCAATCTGGATGAACCACCACGATGATTTTGCCACAAGGTTTGGTGCTGGTATTGTAAGAACCCGATATCCCTCGTTCAAGCGCGTCTACGAGACAGAAGCCGATGATACTGTTTTCAGAGTTCTCCATGTCGGCAAAGTGCCAATCCGCAACTGCGACGACGAAAGGTTGGCTTTGGGCCTTGCAACCTCTGAGCAGCTCATGGAATTTCGCAACTGTAACAGGCTGCGTATCAATAACCTTGTATGAGTTGTTGACTTCCCGGTTATAGATGGCTGCAACTCCCTCCATGTCCTTCTCGGTTGCAGGGCGGATATGACAATCCACCTGGACTTTGTCGGGATTGACATCCTCCTCTATCGCTCGCTGCCGTGCCGCCATTGTGGCAGCAGTCTCGCGTTTCGACTTCTTCTGAGCGATTCTGTCCGCCCTTACTTTGAGTTCGTGGAGTACCGAGTTGATGTACTCCTGTGGAGTTAGATCGAATTGCGCCCTCACACTACCCGGCGCTGTGATATTGGTTTAAGTCAGTGACCGCATATTCATCGGAGAGGACGTTACACTTACGCCTGAAGGTGTCTGGATATTCTACGGGCTCAATGAGAGTACCTGTATTCGTGTCGACGTCACGGTGTTGATGACCAGGGACGTCCCGCTCAAGGAAGTCTGCCTTGATCTCGGGGATTGCATCAGCCCACCACTCTACGAATCGTTTGAGTGAACCTGAAATGATAACGTCCATGTCGCTGTGGATACTGTCCTCTTCCCAAGGCTTCTTCGGCTTGGGTCTTCTTGTCTGATTCCAGTCCTGTTCCGTCCAGAGTTCCACGGGTGTCTCTCCACGAATATCACGCGGGGCCCATTGGGCTGGTTTGCTGGGCTTCTCGACTCCAGTAGCACTTACTTGACTCATAGGATCACCGCTTTCAGATCTGTCCTTCGGGCACGATCCAAATTTTGTGAGCATCGCCTTAGCTGTCAGAGGCAGTGGGGTAGAATCATTTTTCAGGGGTGTCTCGGAAGCGGTCAGTCGATTGGTCTCGTGCCCTGGACTCAGTGCCCGGGCCAGACTTGGATATTGTCTAGGATCAGCTTGCGTTGTCGTGAAAGCATCTTCTTGCGCTTTGACTTTAACCTGTTCCTCATCGACTGCCTCCTTGCCAGGAGGTTCTTGCTCGATCTTTAGAGTTTGCGCTGTGGCCCCTAATTTATCTTCAGCAACTTGCTTTGCTTCAGCCTCTTCCTCAGTTCTCTTCGTTCTGACTGTCTGTTCAGCTTCTCGATTCTCTTGAGCTTCGTCATTGGCATTTATAGCCCAGGCTTGATCATCGGCTCCGCGTTTGTCTAGATGTTGCACCTCCGTCAGTCCCATTGTTTGCTTGGGCTTCTCATCCACAGCTCCTCGGTTCGCTTCCGCTCGTGCTGCCTCCTCAGCTGCTCTGGCGACTTCCGCTTGCACCCTGGCCAGGAAAACTGGATTGATCCGGACTCCCGGTGTTGCTTGCCTCGAGGCCGTATCAATAGCGTCTTGGCTTGCACTACCTGGTTGACTTCGTATAGGCGACGGCATGTACGGACGCGAGGCGTTTTTGCGCTTATTGAACGGGATAATAGATATCGCGGTAGTTTGAGGACGCTTGGTAGTCTTAGTCGGAGTAAGATAGGGGCTTCGTGATTCCTTTGCAACTTCCTTAGCCCACTGGCTATCCTGGAGACCACCTGGCTTGCGTTGGGTGCCATCTGGAGTGAATTTGGTTTGGCTTGTATGATCCTTCTTGGACTCCGAACAAGCCTCATTCCGGAGCGATTCCGGCTCATTCATCGCTTTGAGATGAGTATCGCATGTCTCCTCTGTTTTGGCAAGTGGGCCATTGCCAGAACTGGACTGAATAGACTCTTGCTGAGATTCGGAAGGGCCATCGTGGATGAGCGAGCTTTCGGTCGTAGGGAACACTCCCGGCTCGTCCTTGGCCTGAATATTCGGGCTTCTACTCATTTCTTTGTTCCAAACCTCATCCGAGGTAGGAATCTTGGGCAAAGTGTTGGCCGCATCGTCTTGAGCTTGCAGCACCTTCTCCGGCTCCTTCCAGGTCTCAGGAGTGTCAACCCACTTCTGGCGCTTCATTGTGTCTAGACAAAGCAGTTAGTATGATTTGGAGGGTTGCAAGAAGCCGAGTGGGCAGTGTCACTCCCTGGATGGCTCTATCGTATCATTGCCAGCAGCATCTGGTTAATGAATTGGCCTGGCGAGGTGGGTCATACAGAGAGAAAGATATGGATACAGAGCGGTTGTTCGTTGCTTACCTCGCCGGGTTATGTCGACGGAAGGAAAGGAAGGGAACATAAGCGCATGGACTTCGTTGAGAGGAATTGGGGGGGGGTGAGATGACAAGGAAGGCAGTGCTTGCATATGGGGTTCAGTGTATAATACTTACACGTCGACATGCAGAGCGCTTGTGGCTCAATGGGCTTGCTTCCATAGAACGGGCTGGGTGGATAACACTGGACTTCTCTAGAAAGAGCAAAATATGGTGGATTAGTACAGAGATTAACAAGATTTTAATGGAAAATTTTCCGTGGATAGGCAAGAAAAGAATTGCCTCACTAGTCAACGTAGGGACAGGATAAAGGTTGGTTAGTCGATCAACATGTAGCAAAATCACGTATCTAGTGTTCTTCCCATACCGTTCATGGGCTGTAGATCGAATGACTTCGGTGAAGCCTACTTTATTGCTAAGGCAGTGAAAGACTGGGTATGGAAGGGCGACGGTATTACGAATCAGGCGGGGAGTCGATGGAATGCATATGAAGTTGGTGACGGGAGGAAGAGAGTACGTGAAGAAGCCGGCAATAGAAAGAGATGCGAGTCGACGAGGGAAAGGAAGTAGTCAGGTACCTAAAGTATGGAAGAGCCGGCGATGTAGAGAGAGTGGATGATATAGGTGGACAAAGCCGGCGAGGGGGTGAAGATACCCAGTGGATGATGTAGATAGAGTCGACGATATGGATAATCGACTACGTATATAGTTAGTGATAGAGACGAAGTTGATGATGTAGATGGAGGTCAGCGGAATAGATGGAGGTCGGCGGAGTAGATGAGGCTAACGATGTTGGCAGACTCGACAATATATGTTAGGTGGAGTGGAGGGTAGACGAAGTCGACGGTGAAAAAGATGTAGAAGTAGTTAACTGAGAATAGGCAATGGAAGGAGGCATACCTAGTATGTGCCCAGTTAGTAAAGGAGTTAATTGTGCAGGCAGACTTGACGATATATATCAGATGGAATGGAGGATAGCTGTGGTCAACGATATAGACAAAGTAGAGGACAGATTAAATTGACGACAGAAGAGGTCAATGGTAGAACTAAGGTGGTTAGTTAACAGAGAAATCGGCGGTGGAGGGAGGCAGACGTACGTGTCCCGGTTAATGAAGGAGCCGATGACAGGCAGGAGTTAACGGAAAGATCGACGCTGAAGTTGGCATGGATAAACTCAACAACAGAAAAACTCATGATAAAATGAGGTTGGCGCATAAAGGGGAGATATGAATCAGGAGAAGACTTGGGGGAGATAGGCATAAAGGTCTGTGTATATCTTAATGGCATATAGAGGCTCCAAACGTCAAAATGGCATTAAGGAAACATTTAGCAGTGAGATATTAAGATATAGACATGGAGGTAAAGGCATTGCTGTGGTGCGACTTGGGTGTCATGTAGTAGGAACTACTTGGTGTCATTGGGGGACGCAGCGAAATGGGAAGGTACATAAGGGTTCAAAGCCCAAGGGAAGGCACGGCGCAAAAATTTAGAGAGAGAAGCCACGACTTACCAACCTAGCTTGTCAAAAAGGTGTTGACCTTTGATGGAGGTCAACGCCTTCCATCCAAAGGCCAGAGGAACGAGAGGGTGACCACAGAATTCACCCCCTAGGTACAGGAATGTCCGCCTTGGATATACTCCAAGTCCAGATACCAGGGACACCTTAGGATAGGATGATTTGTGTGAGACTTAGAGAAGACTTGTTACGGCCGTAGGCACGCACGCAACTATCGCACAATCCAAGAGACGAAGATTTCGTCTTTGAGATATTGACTTCCTCGACAAGGCACAGTAGCGCAAGTCGAATAGGTTAGGTGAGCCAGCCTGCTCCCGCAGTGAATCTACGAGAAGTTCAGACGATTGATGAAATCTAGGTAGAATACTGATAGTTCAGGGAGTCATTTATTTAACGGCTACACTATTGCCGACCCCGAATGGTCTGCTGCATACCTGAAGCCGTTACTGGTGGTCCTCGTTTCACACACGGTACGTTTCAATTTTCAGGAGTTGGAGCACGTTTACCACCTTCAAGTCGTATCGCAACTCATGGCCCAAGGTGATGTCATGTTCATCCTGGTGCTAGCAGCCTCTGTATGCCCCACGGCTTCCACAGATATGTCACTTGCGGCCTGTGGCTACACATGAGGGCGGGTCGAAGAGGTGAGTACTTGCCACAGCGGATTCCTTGCCTGAGCCTGTAGTAGGTGCAAAAGGTGTGAGACTCCGGGATGAGGATACTTCGAGTGATACACGTGCACTTCGGTGTTGAGGACCAACATATGCCATGACCACGTGCCCCTGAAAGCACAGCTCCATAGCCAGCTTCAGCCCCATTAAGGCTGAAGGTACAAATCTTAGATGGTTCATACGGTAAGACAAGTTAGTAATTAACGTCTACTAGCAGAGAAACGTGCCTTAAGAACCCTGTCGTCCAGCAGGCCATGTAATGTTCTTGCCCTCGTCGACGGAGATCCTACACCTGGCAAGCGCACCCCCTGAGGCATAATAGTACGCCTGAGGAGAAGGACCCTGAATAGGACTTAGCACTTGTTGATACCTCTTCCTTACAAGGACTAGCAACTTACTGACCGGAATCAGGCCACTCCTGTTCACCGCTAGTCCTCGAACCGAGTAACCCTCCTATTCCATTGTTGCGAAGACTGCAATTCTGAATCACGACGGAGCCGAGGTTTCAGTAATTATTGTCAGCCTGCCTCTGAAAAGAATGCCTCGCTCCTATAGGCGTTGAACTCATGTCGGTGAGCACCAGTGATGGAACGAAAGACTAGCAAGTTGGCCTTGCGAGGTAGGGCTGAGTATTGCCTAAGCGTCGTATGAGTAGAGGAATAATGACTTCCAGGAACTGGGCAGTTCAGCAACGGGTAATGAGAACAAGCAGCTCCCCTATCCGTACGAGGTCCGCGTTAGGGGTAGAGAACTGGGCTGATAGAAACGCCGCCTAGGGTCGCAAAGTGGGACCTTCTGAGGGATTTGAGGTCTCGCAACCTGTGCGCCATCTCAGCTGCGGCAGGACCTTCTTACCTTCCTTGTGAGAGAGGCATCGCCTAATATGTAACTGGACAGAGATTGACAGTGCCCGAAATGTTCTAGTCATGATTATCGACACCCAGAGGATGCTAAGATACAAAGGGGGGAGTATACGCCAGGGACCGTTGGTAAGCTCAGGGGGCTTGTCCCACACCTCACAGCTTCACCTTGAGACTATGCTGGCTGGCAATGCCGTCGTGAGGTTCTGTGAATTGTCCAGGATAGGTTGCCTCCTAGCATTAAGAACCGCCACCTGGTCCCACAAAGGATATTGTGAGCCACCAAGCGAATATCCCCTCTCAATATAATAATGTAGCTATCACCCCTCAACTTGCAATCGATGTTTTTAACGCGAGAAATGAATCTGCTCTGCTGGCAGCCACGTATTCTTGGTATTATCACATAATATTGATCAACATTTTACATCCCCAGAGCTAGACCATATGAGCCACAACACAAGCTGGTATCCTCAGGTTTCATCAAGGCTACAGAGGTGGGATCCCGAAGGGGTCTTGGGACCTCATAATCCAGACTGAGGCACTATTACCTGCGCCAGCGAGGGCCCTCGATGAGGCGGCGGTGCCCCGTACCCGTCGCGGTGTTCAGATACGGGCAGGACCTGCTTCGCGAACTAGCCATCCTCAAAGACAGTCGCGAATCACCAAAGCCTCAAGATCTCGAAAGAGCTGCAGAGTTCATGCTATGCTGTCGGCGCAACAGCTATGCTGCGGGTATTATGGCAGCCGAGTTCCGGTTTTAGCCCGGCAGTGGAGATCAATGCTTGAGGCATGTGCCACGGAAGAAACGGTGACACGCTCTTCAGCTTCTGCGCCCCATCCAGGGACGAAGGCTAGCATGATTATCAACACCAAGTCCGAAGGCAAACGTTGCACCTCAGAAAATCCGGAAGGGAGCAGGAAAGACTGCGACGACAATGGCAACGACAACGGCAAGAACGGGACGAGGGGAAAAGAAGAGAACGGCGCGGAGCCAAGCGCGTGGACGCGCCTGTACCTCAAAGGAAAAGGGGAAAGGGAAGCTAGGAAGGGAGCACAAAAGGAGGCGGCTGAGCGGCTCGCAGGTTTGGTTCAGATAGGTACTCCCCAGGCTTGGGAGGGATGCGTGGGATTTACCGGTAGAGACAATGGCGCCCGGCCTGTAAAGTTGGGCCCGTGAGTGTACGCCCGCGAGGATACCGCAAGATTTGTCTTCAACAAGGCGCCGCTGGAGCGTCTATCGAGCTCGGTGAATTTGCACTTTATGCTTCTCAACTCGGAGAACGAGAGGTGGCACCCGGAGGACATACTGCGGCGGTTTGGACTCGACGTGGTAAATGGTCCGCGCAAGACACATTCGTCCTCGTTTCGAAGGTACGAATCCTCCTCCGTGCATGAAGCCCAAGGGAGCAGATAGGGATACCGTAGGTGCTTGGATAAAGGCTAAGGGGCGTCTATTGTAAGAATTTGGAAGCCCCTTTTGAAAGTTGGCTAGCAATCACCATCCATATTTAGGATTGGCGTGCTAGCTGCCTCCTCAAGTGCCACTAAGCCCGTAAAAGTTGTTGTCAGTCGTTTATTGAAGTCTTTCATGACCATCCCCCGTGTTCGGTCCGATATGCCAGCCGCTTTCCCTGCGAAGCTGTTCTTTTTGTCGGATGACCCAGGTAGTCTCCTCCACAAATTATATCTCGGGTTATGTCTCATTTTCGGAAGGCCAGGAGAGGCGTAGCAGTTTACTTACAAGTGACTCCTTTGCATCTTCAAAACGCGTCCGAAAATCGCAAGTGCCTTCACTCCTCAGACGAATTTAATCCGAAACAGAGAAACTGACTCGTTGCTTAAACAAAGCGGGGCTATCAAATGGTGGGGATGGTCTCCTCATAGAGGACCGTATACTGGAGACAAAATTTCTATAAAGTGATGTGGTCGTGCGTTGGAGTTCTGGTGTGGGCCGCGTGTCTGCGAAACTCGCCATTTGTCAACTCGAGGATGCGACAAGGCGACCGCGATTGCATTAACTGGTTGTTCAACAATGGTTAAGATGCTTCGAGTATATGTGGATGAAATCAGCGCCCGGTTGTTGGAACTGACTCGATCCAGCCGTATTTACTAAATGCTAGCGCCAGTAGTTGTTGCAACGCGCTTCAGACAAGTATTTGAAGTTGAGGTTGTCGTTATTCGGGCGACAGGGATAGCGGACCTGGAGTTGCTATGGCCCGGCCATACTGTACCAAGAGCGCAAAACGCTGATAGAACAACCAGATAGCCAGCTCTCTAAGCGGAAGTTCATAACTTCCTATGAAACTTCAACTTTGAAAGGAACTACTGTGGGTATGTTAGACACCATTACTAAACAAACGAGCCTCATGCACATATCTGCACCATGAGAGGAACGCATTGGGGCAAGCGGAGGGCGGCGGTTCATCCCCAGCCTCCTTGTCTCCCTTACCAAAGAAAGCCACGGGTAGGGTGGGTGATCGTGTAACATTGCGACCAACACATCCAAGTCAAACTCCCATCTGGGCATCTATCACTTTCTCCCGAAGGAGTCTGAAATGCAGATGATGAATATGGCTCTGGCTCATTTCCAACCCACGTAGTGCTGCTACGTTATTTTAGACTTATTACTTGGAAACAGCAATTGTCCTTGGAACAAAGGGCGCAAACGTCGAAAACAAACACCTGCGCCTTCTGAGATGTGCTACCAACTTTTGTTTATTTGCGTACTTTACACTACCTTCCCGCCCCGGGGGGTCCTAGGAAATGGCATACTTGCTACTTTCGATGAGGTGATTTTCAGACAGGAAAATGCTGCCCTGTAGCATTTTCTTGGTACAAGATACTTCCCTGCAACATTTTCATCGAAAGTAGCAATTATGCCTTTTCTAAAAGTGCCCCCGCGCGTTAACGTACTGTAAGCGTGCAGCATCTGAAAAGGCTGATAGGTGCCAGCAACCATCGAACCAGTTTATACGGTCAATATACTCAATTTGTACTATAAGATAGACATTCTATATAGTAGCTTGGCCGAGAATCTCGATCTCTGCTAATGGAGACTTGATTTGGCTAACAGGGGTAGCCTTTTTGGTTGATCGGATCTGCGGGAGGTTCCTCGAAGACCCGAAGCCCCACCCGTGAAAACATTACATCATGCCATCTCCATCCGGCAGCCCGTGGATCAGCGACATTTCGGGCTATTTTTTTTTAGGTTCGTTTTTCGAGTGTCTCTGAAGTTCAGCCATCCTGCTCAGACTAGGGCTCAAGCTTCACTGCCTCTATTTTTGTGTCTTTTCTTAGGTACATGAGTACGACACCCACTGGTGTGGAGGATGGTTAGTTTTCCCTCTATAGCCATGTCTTCGGTAATGGAAGACGGGGGTTTTTAAGCATACACATATAATAGTCAATAATCAATATAGATCTTGTTTGGGACTCCAGCCTCGACGATATCATGGCTTCGGCTGGCAAGGTAACGCCATTGGTGCGAGCTGCAGGTCCTGGCATGGTAGCGTGATCCTCCAACCCTATGATTGGTTTTGATCTGCATAACGAACGACAACAGCCGGACACTGTCTCCAATATTTTCGACTTTCACAAAATACGCCAACAACTGGTCGCATATCACTGCCAACCAACTCATCGGTTTCCAAGTTAGGCAATGCACGACGTGGGGCGCTCGAGCGACGGCCAGAGAAGGAAGGCTCGCCACACCGTCGCCACTCCACTTGGGTTTCCCAGCTTTTGCCAATCTTTCTCGTAAAGGCGATTCTTGTCTACTAGCCTTATGCCTGCATATACAGTAGGTACCAGATCGTCAAATCTCTCGGTTCTCATGCTTGTGGGTCACGCCGAGCCGATATTGAAGTGACGTAAGTTTGACAGCGAGGAGCCGTAGTACGATCATCGCGACGAAGATGACCCCAGCGAAAGCTGGAAGCCCAAGTGTTTGGCCGGCAGCCTTCTGCGGCCTTCACCAGTTACAGCAGCAGGTCTCCGAACCCATGGAGGCAGGCCCCGCTCATGTCACCGTGTCACCAAACCGCCTATACGCTAACCAACTTTCTATCGTCACGAAAGGCGCTGGTTAGTGTGATGTGTTTCTTGGAACGACCCCGGCCAATGAGGTGTTATGGCAGCAGAGCCAACATCGGCCTTTGGTGTTACGGCTCACTTTTGCATATGCATCCACGAGCATATAAGGCGCCCGACCTCCCGATTTTGTGTTGTTGTTGTTGTTGTTTCCCATCACTACGTTGTCAAGGCATATATATACCGTCCTAGTTCCTTGTCACTCTCGCTGAGTTTCATCTTTAGAGTAGCTCATTCGCTCAGGTTACTCAAAGACCCTCGTTAGTCTATAACTGGACAATCGCTTGCTTCTACGTGGTTTAAGACTCTCTAAGTCAAAATGAAGGCGGTTCTGGCTATGTTGGGTGTAGCCGCCCTGGCGAGGGCCAGTGAAGACAAGTATCCTACGCAACCCCCCTATCCGACGGAAGGCCCCGTTTATACGACGGCAACCACGTATGAGACGACCACTGTCTGTCCCATTACCACTACTCATACCAAGGGAGGCTCGTGAGTCGCACCATATGAATGCCTGGGAGTACCTCGTCTGGCTGCTAACCACGCCTTCAGAACATACGTCGACACTACCTACACGACCTCTACTATCACTGTGACCAAGTGCCCGGGTGGTGACTGTGGAGGCGAGGTCACCGTAACTGGTCCTCCGAAGACAGTAGGAACGACTACAGAGGTGGATCTTACATACACCACTGTGAGTAGGCCGTCGCCTCCTTTCGTTCCTGGGTCTTCACTGCCTTTTATGTCAGCTACTAACATGGAGATACCCAGGTCTGCCCAGTGACCGTCACACACACTGCCCCTGGAGAGACGTCCTATGAAACGTATACTACCACTAGCGTCTATGTTACCAAGGTTGAGACTACGCTCTATGAGACTGAGAAGGGTCCCGACGTGACCAAGACCACTAGCGATGTCGCGTACACGACCCTTACCAGTCTCTGCCCGATTACGGAGACGAAGACTATCGAGGGTGAGACCGTAGTTGTCACTTGGACCTCGACCTCTACCATTGAGCAGGAGGTCAAGGTCACCGAGACGGCCTATACTTCCTTCACCGTGACTGAGCGCGTCAGCACTCACGTCATTGAGACGGTTACCCGCCCTGAGACGACATACGAGACTGTCTCCGAGGGCTCGACGGTGTACGTGACCGAGACCGGCACTCAGACGACCTACCTTACCGAGGAATATACCATCACCGAGACCCTTCCCGTCACTCAGACCAGGGAGGTCGATGTCACCATCACTCACGAGGTGTCGGAGGGCGAGACCGTTACCGAAGTCCCCACGGTTATCGTCACCATGTCCGACACCGAGGTCGTCTCCGTTCCGCCCGAGCCCACGACTGTCGTGTTCCCCACTACTATTCCCACGACCGTGCCCACGACTATTTCCACCTCCGTCGGCACCACCTCCGTCCCTCAGCCACCGGCGTCCAGCACCACCGAGGTCGCCCCGATCCCCACTGCTCTCGCCGCGCAGGCCACCCCTGCCATGGCCGCTCTCCTGGTCGGAGCTGCTGCCTTCGCTGCCCTGCTATAATTTTGAGTCGGCCGTTAACAATCGGCATTATGATTACAACCCTCTTGCTATGTATGACAGAGAGGTCGGCTGGGAAACCGGGAGGACGATTCGGGATTGGATGTATGATGATATCATGAACGGCTGTCACAGCACCGGCGCATAGGCAGGTATATTCACTCGTTTGGACCCTTATACACAACACATCTGGAGAGGGAAGCTTTCCATGGAGGACTAATCGCCCTCCCATCGGGTTAATATTCGGTGCCTTGTGGAGGAACGGGTGACATTCAATGTCGCCTTTATTAATGAGCGGACGCGTTATTGAAAATAGCTTCTCGTATATAATCTTTAATTATTCACCCTCATTATCGGGTAAATCGATCAGATCGATCAGATAATTGCAAACCTGCCGTCTGTTCTAACGCCCCCTGGACTACTACCTACTACGATGGGTGACCATCAGCCCAGTTGAGATATTCCAACCCCTATCCCCTTCTCTCTACTTTTGCTGGGCTCGTCTATCCACACGGCCGACCTTTCGATACTGCCTAACTCGTAAATCCAGTGCCGCGTTCCCATCCAAAGCACGCTATGATATCCGGGTTCGACGGATCAGCGCAAAAACAAGATGGGTCATCGTATCCTCCAGAATCCACACACCCTCCGTCGCCGATACGAGGTCGATCTCTTTCTGGGTCGCGCTTAAATTAGAGACCTCCCCTGAAGCTTCTTAGTGGCTCGCCCTAGATGAGCTAGCGCACAACTACCCAGCCAAGAAAACCTTCGCCCAACCCCCCTGTGCAGTGGCTTGCCCGGCGTCGAGCTTAGGTCTGTAGGTATATGCACTCAAGCCCTGGTTTTATTGTGGGTGGTTTTCTCGTAACGCCCCGGGATCTGTTTTCGATAGAATATGCATGTTCTTATCCTAATTCCCCAGTCAATTGCTTCGCCGTTAGATAAATCAATATGGCGCAACAGGGTCGAGTGTACGGCACCGCGCTGACTAGGCCAAGCCATGGGCGCAACTCCCTCCATGCATAGGTACTATATAGGCCCTGCTCGCCAGAGCGGGTTAGCGAACTTTAGTAGCGCTCCCCAAAGCTTGATTTTAACTCCTGGCTGACTAACGTCATACCAAACTACTGGACTTGCAGGCGCTTTTTCTTTGACTGTTAACTGGACGGATGTTCTTCTAACCATAGTTTGCCTCTCCTTTCTCTCTTTACAATTCCCCGGCTAGGTAGTTTACGAGATTCTCGTTGCGCCCGATTCCCATCCGCTGATCTATTATGTAAGAACGGTCGGTCAAGTCTTCGATGCTTTATGGTACACTAGTAGCCCCTGCGAGTCTACGCTACGTAGGAGATGGCCGATCAACCATCTCAGGTCTTTCCCCCTTCCTTGTCGTCCGCGCCCCTCACCATCTCTCTCATGCTACGCGCACTTGGGTAAGGTAGCTAGCAGAAGCGCAGATACCGTAGGGGACTACATGTGGTACTATACGCTGCATGTAACCAGACCGAGAGTTCCTAGCTTAATCAAAAAACTCGTCACAATAGTGGCTGCTTGGTCCTAACGTTATTCGTTCGGTTACCAGCCCCGGGGGGCATAGTCCCCAGTCCCCTATTATATTATGCAATATTGCCACGATTAATCGACCACTAGACTACCTACCAGACTGTACGTGTTGGTACGGGTATCGGCAAGCTACACTTTACGTTCTAACTTGGAGTAAATCGACACCTACATGAGCGCATGCAGCGGACCCCGGAAAACCGCGCGAACACATGGACGCAGGCACGAACGCACGCAGCACTCGGTTGCGACCCTGTGTGATCGGGATCGGGCGACGCCAAGTCGTGGCTGTTTCCCCACTTGGTGATGAGTTGCTCGGTGTGCATCGATCCCCCCAGGACTGAGATGGTGCTGATCGACGCTTTTCTATCCTTGATCTTAATTCCTTTTTCTCCCCTCTCTCGCAAAGCCTGCGTTAGCTACAAGCCCGAGCTCTTATTACCAGTGGGTGGTAGACAGTGCCAGAAGTTGCTTGATTATCACCAAACAAGCGGACTGTTACTACTAGCTAAACAATCTCGGTGTGGGTTCCCGTCTCATCAGTCCATGCCAGCTCAGCATCGAGAGACCGCTCTTTCCGCCGAATCCGCCCGCCCCCATCGCATCCCCTACGTAATTCCCATTCTACCCAAGCCCATTAATAATACCATCCGCTATAGGCCAACCGAGCCCACGGCGCCCGGAACGGGAATCTGATGATGATGCATTATTCACGTAACACCAAAGACAAGACGTCGCATAAGGGTTGTCCGAGGAACAAGAACGCAAAAAGCTAAAGGTATCAATCAATCAAGTTCAATGGACGCACTTCCCCGCAGTTTGGCGGCCGAACGAACATGGGTGGATGCAAACATTGGGGCGTTCAATGTTTACTACTCCGTCCCATCCGGCGGAGGCAGCCGAGGAGACCCGTTCGTGGTGCGGGAACCCGCGTGCGGGCGGCTCAGCCTGCCTTGCCTTGCCTCGTCGCCGAAGCAACAAGTGAAAGCCGCGCCACATGCAAGTCGTGCAGGTATGTGTAGGGCGACCGAGCTACTGTACTGTAGCCAATTAGTAGCGGGCGAGCAAGCGGCGCCGCGAACCATGGAGAAGCGAGCAGATACTCTTCGGTATCGACTCACTATTATCGCTATAGTAGTCTCGCGACGGAGCGGCTGACCGACGCGCACCATTATCGCTCCACGTGGTGCAGTTGTGTGTACCGATGAGTATTTTCAGAAACAGATACCTAAGTATCTGGCCAACTGAACGATCCTAGACATACCGGCGGCTAACAGCTCTCGGAGGCCGCTTGACGGCTTCGTACAGCCCTTTATTTTATTTTAGTCTATTTTCTTTCTCTCGTGTCACATACGCACGAACGAACGAAGGGCAAGTACATAGCCCAGCCACGACGCCGTTGCGCCGTCACCATCATACGAGTCGTGCAAGACATGACACTGCCGGGGTGGGGCTTCCCTCGGCTGTGCGAGACGAAGATGGGTAGCCGTAGGTAGATTTGTAGTTAGGTAGGTATTCTTCGAGAAGAACCGGTAGGTGTCACAGACGCGGAAGGAAGGGGAGGTGGTAGCCTCTTCCCCCACACACATTCATAGCTGCGTACCCACCCATCATCAGGGCTGCCCCCAGGTTGTCTATCTGCCGTCTGCATTTGAAGCCTCTCTGTGTATTCTAGCCACGATACGCCGCAGTACGGGACCGGCATCCATCGGTCGTTGCCGGGGCAGCAGCAGTCAGTCAGCCAGCCAGCCAGCCTTCTGTCTGATTCTCCGGATCTGCTCTGGTCTGATCGAGGGAGCAGTAAGACATCCCACGCACCGTCATGCAGACAGGCAGACGGACAGCCTTACCATACACTTGGAAGACAATGCTAAGCTACCCGAGTATGGAATGGATGGGTGTTCTCCGCGCACAGAATACACAACGTATACCCCCAGCCCTCCTCTGACCGGCCATCTTACGCGCCGTGCAGGGAAGACATGCGCATATACAAACTCCAAGGTGAAGGAGATGGCAAAGTTTGCGTGCGCTGTGCGCTTCGTATACTTCAGTTCACTCACATACCTAATCACGTCAACGAACATGAACCGAACCGAACCGAATAAGGCTTCTCGCGGGCGGCGATGATGATGATGATGATGACGATGATGGTGATGATGGTGAGATGATGGTGATGATGATGATGGTGAGATGATGGTGATGATGATGATGGCGATGATGATGGTGATGATGATGATGATGGTGATGATGATGGTGGTGATGATGATGGTGATGATGATGATGATGGTGATGATGATGGTGATGATGATGATGATGATGGAAAACAATCAGTAACCGAGGACCGTAGGTAGCTAGGTAGGTAGCATTATCCTACTCTTCGCCAGCTCTCTCTCCTTTTCTGCTGTTTGCTCCCTTTAGTCCTGTGTGCTCAAGGGGCAGAGCAATTTGTTCAGGGGTGTTTGTTACGTCCAAAAGCAAGCGACCAGCAGAAGCAGCAGCAGCAGCAGTAATCAGCTTGGCGATTACAAGCCTTTTTGTGGTTTCCGCCGAGGGACGGCCCGCAGCCACGATTGCCCACCAGGAATACAATATGCTTAATCATCATGGGTGGGTGGATGGATCTTGAGAAGAGATGCAAGCGTAATCCCTGCCTGCCAGTCACGTAGCACAGGTCACAGCCCCCAAACTGCTGGACGGCACACCGCGGAAGAACCGTCTATAGCGATCCAAGCTTCCCACGAAGAAAACTCTTGCCTGTTCCAAGTTAGACGGGGTAGATATGCTTGCGTTGCACAACGCTCTCTTCTTCATTTCTCCTCATTATCGTGAAAATCCGAGGCAATACATCGTCCAGTCATCTTGACCTTCTCGTGCGCATACCCGCCCTATTCGCTGTAACCACCATATACGCCACAAATTCATGCATGAACAGGTGCGGAATTCCGGCCCGCGCCGTTGAAAAAGTATGCCCCGGGCCCTTTGCAATCCCACCACGATGCTCTAGTAGGTACAAGAAGTTCTAATGCAGGCATAGGAGACACATGCAAGAGCAATATACAGGGTCCCCCCACCATCCCGAATGCTGGTAATACTTCGTTTCACGAGTTCCCAAGTCCGCGGTATGTAGCTTGGCTATATCGGCGATCGCTGCCGAGCTCAAAGCCGCTTCCCCGAGCCGGACGGGTCCAACGCGCTCAGCGCCTGGTTAAGCGGCACCACCCTCAGACTGCGCCCGCGTTTTATGCCGGCGCCCGTCGCATGAGCATTCATGATCGTGGGACTGCGCGTGTCGTGCCATTTTCGGAAGACGCTCTTCATATCTCGCGGAATGCCTTCTAACACAACAGTAGAGACTGGCACAAATGGCCGATCCTCCATTCCGGCGGCGAGAATTGCATACTCCTGAGCGAAGTCCAGGGCATTGTGGAACGATGTGTACTGGGACTGCGCGCGGGAGCCTACAACGATGTACATCTCGAAAAAGGCATCGAGAATGTAGATGCCGGTTGGTTTGAGGTCGTTTTGTGAGAACGGAGATAGTTCTACGATCTGTAATGTCGCCCGTCAGCATGTGCTAGCCAAGAACGCAGCGATATCTAGGCAGGAGACACGTCGTGGAACTCACCTGCTGCTTGCTGGCCGCATCTGAACAAAAGAGCCTGCTGCAGTACTTATCGTAGCTCGGCTTGAGACGCCAGTGGTCAGCGGATTCGGGCTTTGAACCGCCATCAAAGAGGCCCCAGAATTCCTCAGGTTCGTGGCCGTCTTCGATTTCCTCCATTTCTCCGGAGAGGGCAAAGTCCATTCCTATTAGACGTGCGCAGCTTAATTCGTCAACCCCGCTACCCTTGCCCTTCCACAGGTAACAACGGCCAGCTTGGCTAATGACGTAAGGGAATCCGGAACAGAGAGATGAGGGGGTGAAGTCGACCTCGTCGAAGACAACATGCCCAAGATGTCGTCTCCCACAGAGCATATGCGGCGCCAACGAATCGTATTTGTTACCGGACCCGCGCTGCGTGATCACGATTCCACCGAGGGCTTGGATGAACTCGGGCGTTTCCTTATTTTGCTGTAACTTGATAACCCTGCCACCTGCGGCTCGAGATTCTCGTGCCAAAAATATTGATGCGTCCCCGACCTCTGATAGGGGAACCTCATCACCTGCCCAGAAGTATACCTCAGTCGTCTTCTTGCCCGCTTCGTCGTTGAAGACGTGCACGCAAAGATACATCTCACGTTCGAATAGTGTCCGCTCATGATGACTCGAGACTGGTACTTTTTTACCATCCGCTGAGAATTGGAAGAGCTGAGCGCCCAGGGTTTGGATTTTGGGCGCTCTCGGGTTGGGCCGGTTCATGAGTAGTTCTGCCGCGTCGACATGATAATTCCTCTTTGGGCGTTCAGAGCCGAAGAAGTCCTCTAGAAGGGTCGAAACGTCCTCTGCTTGCTTTGTAGGCGACCGCGGCGGCAGGGAAGTTGGAGGAGACTTCGGTGTGGGTGTGGGTAGCGGCCGTGAGGATTGCTGAGGCTCTGTCGGGAGTGGACGGGTAGGCGACCTTGTAGGATCCGGGCTGGTAACTGCTGGCGGCGTGGGCAATGGTCGGCTCCCAGATTTAAGGGCCGCCACTACAGCCGGACGCGGCTGTTGTAGGGAACTCGGCTCGTTCCTGTCTGTCGAGGGTTCTGTCTTCGGAGATAAACTTGTCGGATCGGGCTTCGACCTCGGAAATTTATCCACAGGGGGCGATCCCGGTTGCGACCTCGGAACACCAGGACTAGGCAGCTTTTCCAAGCTAGGCTTTGGCTTCACCGCCGGCGGGAAGCCTGACACCCGTTTTGCGGCCTTGGGAGACTCTGACCCAGTGTCCTTCGGCGTACCCTGACTAGAATTATCAAGGAATATAGACATCCGTTTTGTATCCAGTTTCCTCGGGGACGATGGCTGTGAGTCTGGCTGCTCTGGTTCACTGGTTCCTTTGGTAGGTGACGGCTGTCTCTTCAGTGCGGCGAAGGTAGCTACCTGTTCATGGATCCTCGTAGACGGACTAGATTCCTTTGCAGGCGATGTTCTAGGACTGGGCAGATCCCCTACATTCTCGACGGAGGTATTCAGCGACCGCATGGTTGGTCTCCGGGCCCGTGACGTCTCTTGCTGCTTGATAGCGGCAGCCTTGAATTCGGTAGCGACTTCACTAGATTGTTTTGACTCCCGCTCCTTTGCAGTGGTAGTTGGGGCAGAGACAGAAGTTGGCGCCTTCCTCTTAGGTCCTCGAGCGCGATTCTTCGTCATATGTGTTAACTTGGGTCCCGAGCCAGCCTCCTTGTCATCGCCGTCAGCTGAAGAGCCCGCTTGCGAGTTCGCCATTGATGCGCTACCAACAGGACCCGACGACCCAGGAGGTCCTCGAGCAAGAAAACCCGCAAGAGCAGGATTAAATCGATTGGCCAAAGCACTGCCCGCGAGCTTTCCTGGAAGGCGCCCGGACGCCCTCGTCTCATCCTGGGACGTGGATGTGGGTGATGGCTCACTCGCTGGCTTTGTCCCAGAGGCGTCTTGAATCGAGCCTTTCCTCCCGGATAGACCAGACCATTCTGGTTTGGTAGGTATATCCTGGACAGAGTCGCGCTTCAGTGCCGCGCTCGATCGCTTAGGATCAGTCTTCACGCTGTCCATTGCAGCCGAGTCTTCTTTGAATGTCCCTGTCCGTTGGAGTTGAAACCTCTTTACCAACCCTTCAGGCACAGGGTTTTCGCTTGCAATACTATTGTTACGCGTGACCCCTCGACCTTCTGACTGTACTTGCTGGAAGTCTTTCTTTCTAGCAAGAATCGCCTCCTTGAATTCGTCTTTGCGCTCTGTCTTCTGAGGTCCACCCGTAAGGTTCAGGGCAGCCTTTCCCTTCATGATATTATCCTTAAGCTCGTCTGGCGCTTCATAGTGCTGGGTAGTAGTCTTTCGAAGCTTGCCGAAGATATTCTTGAACTCAGGCTCTTGTGGACTTGTAGAACTGCTTGGTGCATGTGCGGGCTTCAAGTTGGCCCGGAAATCTTTCTTGGCTTGCGTCTCCGGCTTGGTCTCCGGCTTGGCCTCCGGTTTCGTCTCCGGCTTCGGTTTAGTTTCAGGTTTTGGCTTGAGCGTAGCTGACGGAGCAGTGGTGTCAGAGTCATTAGTTGGCTCAGCTTGAACGTTTTCATCAGCTACGGTACTCGATGTCACGGAATCACCACGGACACTGCCGAACGGAGGACGAGGGTTAACCGCTGTAGGAGACGCAACTGGACTTTGAAAACCGCCCAAGGGAACAGCAGGTTTTGTGGTGACACCGGGAGCGGAAGACCTCATAAGCCCACCAATACTGACTTGGTGTTTGTGCGAGATGGTCGAAGATCTGGTCCTTTCCGCAGTAATGTTAGGGTCAGCAGCCTTTTGCGCTTTCATTTTCTGGATCTCCGCCATCCAAGCCGGCTGATTAGGAGCCGTGTGTCCAGTTTTCGGCCTGGGCGATTCAGGCTTGTTCAACGCCGACTCCAGCCAGCTAGATTTGGTAGGGCTCCACCTCCTGGGGTCCATAGTCTTCGAGGGACTGATAGGAGGTGAAACATTATCTTGTCCTTGTTCTAGCGAGTCCGATGAGGATTTTGTGGCGTCGGGATCGGAGGACTTTTTGATGTCGCCCGATGGTTGTTCTTCAGCCGGAGTGTTCTCCTTGCCTTGACTTGAAGTCGGTCTTGATGAGGGCCCAGCGGATAAATCCCTGGACGAGCTACCAGGCCTTGATCTTGTAGCTACGCCTAATTGGCTCAAATCCACACTCGCCCTGTTCGACATCGGGTTCCCGCGCTGCAGGCCAGGGGGCGACTGCACACTCCATCTCTTCTTACTGACGCTATCGGAGCGCTTCATCATTGCACTCTGTACAAACCCCCCCATTCCTTTTGTGGGTGATACCGGCCTCTCGGGCATTGTGGACGAGGTCCGATCCAACGGAGGCCCGAAGATGTTCTGCCTCCCTTTCTCGTTCTCGGCGTCCAGCTGAGACGCTGCGGTGGGTGGATCAAGTCTTTGAGCACTTGATAATGATAGAGGCGAAGCAAGCTTGTCGGGTGATGTGGGAGAGCCGGAGGCAGGCTGGGCATCTTCTTTCGGTGAGTCGGTCGAGGTGGTACGAGACATGCCCGGAAGCTGCGTCTTTGCGCGAGGGATATCTGCACTTTGTTCGTCTTCGACCTGGCTACGTCTATAGGCGGCGGAATTAAGCCCTCTATCAGCCGTCTGGCGGAACGAGGAAGGGTCCTTGTCGGAGCGCGCTGAAGCAATTTGGTCTCTCGAAATGGTCTCAGACTCCGAAGCGGGTTCAGACGGCGTGTTCGAGGAACGAGCCGCGTTTTCGGCGGCCACCACAGACAGCGGGCGGCTCCGGGAGCGTTCAGAGGCTTGAGAGTTGGGTCGTCTCTGCCACGATAGTCCTCTCGTAGCGGAGTCAGTCAGGGTTGGAGTTTTCTCCTCGGCATCAGACGGCGGTTCGTTCTCCTTCGAGGGCGAGGTAGACAATTCCCCACGGGTGGTCATGGACTCCCGCTGAGGTGAAGTCTGAAACGGAGGGGTTGCAGGAGGCCCAAGCACAGGGGAAGAGTCCAAGTCCAGACGGTCGGAACCACGGATTGTACTGTGACGAGCCGAAGGGGGTGGGGTATTTGCTGGTGAGGACTTCTGAGGCGAAATCGATCTGGCGCGTTCTGGTGACATTACGTTAGATATTGAATATTTTGACTGCACCGGAAAAACGGAGGGGAGAGAGGGGTAGGGGCATGAGAATTATGGCATCCGAGACGTTCCCAAAGTGCCGAGTAAATGGTGGAGAAGAGTGCATAAATGAGAAGTTTGGAGGCAGGTGATTGTTTACTCGCAACCAACTCTTTAGTGAACTTAGGAGCAGAAAAGAAAATAAAGTCTTGTATCCCGCGTACCTAGCCGACGAGCTTGTCGTTCCTTCTTTTCTTGCAATATCTTTTCTTCCAATTCTCGCGAGCGCTTTTCGTCCTCTTCTATCCGTCGGTCGCCCAACTCTTTGACCTGTTCAAGAAATCTTGATACGTCTTCCGACATTGCTCACTCATGTATTTGTCTGTGTTGCTGATATTACACCGTAGAAATGTGTAGGGTAGATGGCGGTAGCGCGAGACGGTGACAAGGTCAAGGTGGGACAGGTGCGCGTTGTCGTTTTGAATAATATTTGCGAATAGCCCCCTCCCCAACGTCGTCTCGTATGGCATGGAGAGGTATTCCAGTGTATAGAGTATAGAGTATAGCTCTGGAAAGTTGGCCGGCTTATAGGATACGTCGGACAATGTTTATTGAGGCTCTGAATTAAGTGGGAAATGTTTTGTTCTAAGTTATAGCGGTCTCGTTAGGCTGTTCCTGGTTTTGAGTGAAGCTAGACTAGGTTACTCCGAAGTACTTAACCACGAAACGGGTCCCTTCCAATTAAGTTTACAGTATTCCCAAGTCGTGCCAAGGTAAGTAGAGTAACAACGCTTAAGAGCATTGAAAACGATCGACGCTAGCCTTATCCTGTCCCTGAAAGTGGAACCATATTGACTAACTACCCGTAAGTACTACAGCAACGAAGTGTTAGTTCTGCGGTGTCAGGCAAAATCGGTGGATCTTTTATCACGACATTGATGCCCAATTAGAAATGTAATCAACCCTTATCACGGTAGAACTGAGCGTGGAGTCGACATCGAAGCCTTCACCGTGAAGTATGTATGTCCATATGTGGAGCTAAGGGAGTTAAATAGGGGGTAACCTTGAACTTGTCCCATCAGCGGTAAGTGACGCTCAGGCCGGTTTCTGAAACAGCCAGCATACTTCGTACAGTGCATACACAGATGGACATAGCCCTTCGCAAGCCGTACATAGTCAATACAAGAACAGCCGCGCCTTAGCATCCTCCACAACCCACGCGAGGCCCTCCTTGAGGTTCTCGCCCGTCATGGCGCTGCACCTGAGGACGTGCCAGCGGTGCGTGCGGACGTCTTTGAGCCCGAGGCCCTGCATGATCTCCGTCTCGTCCATGCAGTCGTGGACGTCGGTCTTGTTCGCGAACACGAGGAGGCTGGCCCCGGAAAGCCGCTGCCGGACCGGAAGGAGTCGCTCAGTCAGCCAGCCAGTTCAGTTCGTATCTCCCCCTTTCCCCGACTCCCGCTTCTCTAGTAATGGTAGAGAGAAGGAAAAAGAAAAAGGCAGATGGGGGAAATGGCACAACACAACACAACACGACCCACGAACGAACGACGAACCTCTTCCTGCAGGAGCCCGTGCAGCTCCTGCCGACAGTCTTCTATGCGCAGCCGGTCCGTGGCGTCCACGACCCAGATCAGCACGTCCGTCTTCTCGAAGTAGTTGCGCCAGTACGAGCGCAGCGTCTTCTGGCCGCCGACGTCCCCTTTTTATTTGCGTTGCCGTGAGTGAGCCCGACTGAACTTCCACTTCCCCTTGCCCCCGAGTCATCGGTGGCAGGGTGGTAACTACATATGTAGTAGTAGTAGGCGCTGCTTACAGATGTTCAGCTTGTACCTGTTCGAGGACTGTCAGCGCCCGGGTGTTCTCGCCAGTGCATGTGCGCATGGACGTAAGTATATGTAGATATGTATAGATCCGGCAAGCAAGGAAGCGGAGCAGCAAGAGCTTTATTAGGGAGTCAGGCCAGTCGTAAGGCACACACCCACCCCTCGTAGTCAATCGTCTTGATGATGAACCCCAGCGTCGGGCTGACCGTGTTGACATCCTCGCCCATGATCTTCTTCACAATTGTCGTTTTGCCGGCATTGTCGAGACCCCTAGTTAGCAGTAGGCCCGCCGTTAGCGCCGTCCAGACTTGTCCGGCCGGTATTGGTTCGAACGGGCTTCGGCGCCTTATTACTCACAGCATCAGGACCCTCATCTCCTTGTCCTTCAGCCGCGCCTTTCGGAGGATAGACAACATCTTCGTGGGGTTTGCGCCTGCGGGATCAAAGGTAAGGTCGGATGAATCCTTTACCCCGGGCGGGTCACAAACGTGGCATTAAATCGATGAATCAGTGGCCTTCGCTTAACTTTGGGATGCCATTTCTTGGTAAAAACGTCATTTTATTAGCTCCAAGCTCGAAATTCTATCCAATTGTTGCCTACTGCACGTGATTTTTTACTGCATCGTTCATTTAGAACATTGCGAATTACTGGCGACTGGCGAATCTCTCAACATCAACCGATGCTGTATCTCCTCCGATTGGCCATGCGTATATCCTAACATAGTTCATACATACCTTACCGGCCCACCGCCGATCTACTAAACTCCTGGTTTTATGGTTCTCATGGTCTAACTAGAGAGCTGTTCTGATTCGTCAGGGCAGGCAACTCACCTTGGAATAGAGTTTATACTTTATCGCGACGACTACTGATTAACGACATATAGTTCCACAATCTATAGCGCTCTCTGCCCTTGGGTATCTAATCTATCGCACCGTTTTCCTTCCTCACGAATTCGCCTATTTTGGGAGGCTGTATTCTGAGAGTCATTTACGCGTCTTCTCTTTTGGGACGCAAGTGCTTAATGGCCTTGAACTCGGCGGCGTCTTGCTTTCTTGCAAAGGCGTGAATGGGAGTTTTCCCCCTAGCCAAGTTCAACAGGTGCCTTTCGAAGGGTCCCATATTCTCCTCAATCACAGTCGTTTCGTAAGGTATCTCTGCCTCACACCCAACATATTCCCACACCCAGCGTTATGGGGCCAGTCGTATGGTCGAGTTCAATACTGGTATCCAAGGTATTGGGCGCGCCGCCACTTCCAGTTCGCAGTACGTCGCCTGTAGTGGCGGCTTCGTTCAGCTGGCCTGTGCCCTTGACGCCCGAAGGACACCAAGGAGCTTGCATGGGAATAGGATCACGGACATTGATTCGTACTAAGCGTGGCTGCCAAGAATCTAGTAGAGAAGGACAGTGCCAAAGTCCGGAGTCGTTGGGACCTAGTCCTTCACACGCGAGACGTACGCGGACGCTGGGGTGGATTCTTCATTGGTGTCTGCCAGATATCTTTTGTCTGGCGGCCTGTCTGTGGATCGATCTGCTCGCACAGACCAGGCTGCCGAGGCTTCTTTCCCGTAAGTTTGAACAATAGGTTGTCAGCAGCGATGATTGTCTGGAGCGACCAGGGGCGGATAGGTTTGTTTCCATCATAGAGAGGTTTTAGTGCCCAGGGCTTTTCCTTCTCTGTAGGTTGGAGTCTTTCGTAATACTTCAGGGTCGAGCTGTGGAGTCTGTCTAGCGCATCATCCAGGAATTGACAGCCGACAGAGGCGAGTTGGTCCATCATCCCTAGAGGAAATGTGAGTTTGGTGATCTCACGGGGTCGAGTCATCTAGTGCATAGCTTTGCCATCCAACTCACATGCAAGTGTGATATCCGGGAAACCAAGACTACCAACTGTCTCCTAGACGGCTGTGTGAAGCGGCAGCGTTCACACCGGGGAACCAAGAAATCGTTCCAGAGCACAGTACCAACGGCCTTGACTTTGATCAAGTCACCACTCCCTTGATCCTGTCGGATACGGCTGAGGTTTGCCTAGACAGATCAGCTCAGATAAGACGCGCGAAATGCAAGTTACTTGCTTGGACCAGTCCGTCCCTGTATTCGAGTGCCGCCCTAGGGCCTTTGGGCTTGTTCGGGAACGGTAACTAAGGAAACTCATCGTTGTAGTTTATATTCATCCAGTTCTACATGTCTTTGAAGACAGGATAGAAGTAGTCCATTCCCTCTCGAGTCAGCAAGCCAAGATCAGATATCATTCCGGCGACTGCTCGAGCCGTGTAAGCTCCGCGGCTGAAACCAATGAGAATAATCTCATCGTCATCCACATAATTGGCACAGATGTGCGAGTAAACCTCACGGATATTCTACCACCCTGTCAGATACCAAGCACAAAGGAGAAGGAGTCGCTTTCTCAACCTCTGCTATTCCAGTGCCAAAGGCACCGCCAAGTAAGTGTCCGAATAATTCCGAGCCTGTACCGACACCGGCATGATAACAGATAATCTGAAAAGTTTCATCGTGGCATTCTCGCTTGAAACACCTGGAGATACGGGTGACGTTCGACAGAACCTGGAGCGTCGGAATTCCGTTGGAGGAAGATGACTTAACATAGCCATTATCCCTGGCAACAATGTTAGCGTCTTGTCCGCTATGCAGCTCGACACATCGCTTACGAGTTCAACCATGTGCCATCACAACACAAGACCATGCGCTTTTTAGTAATTGGGAACGTGGAGGTCATGGCTGAAACCTGAACGGGCAGTACGGCGGGAAAAGCAGTATATAGAGTTCAGTACTAGCCATGCTTAGGAAGGGGGAGAAATTGAAGAAAATGGTGATAGGATATGCTTCATCAGGTAGACTATTAAGGGTGTTGCGTATGAAATTTTAGTTTAAGACCAATCAGTTAAGGTAGATTCCAAGACCTCAGAGAAGGATGGGTAATTCTTAGAGGCGTAGCTATGGCGTGAGGAAGGTACGAGGAGACTGCCTATGCATCTTGAGCCTGGTGAATACGAAAATAAAGGCTTCGTTAAAATATAATGTTATTTTGTTGTTAGGCGTGCAAGAACGAGGGAGAGCTCGTGTTGCCCTTGACCGGATATAATGGAGTTCCAACCCTAATATGGCAGCCATGATAACCCCCAAAGTCACAAAACACTTAAGTGATGTCGGCCACTCCCTATGGCATCTCAATTCAACCTGCACAATTTCCGCAGTTGACGTTCCATCATACTCTCAGTCTCGAGCGATGCCCAGTAATGACCATTGAGAGGATCAGAGGCACCAACTCGACCGTTTCTTACCTTTGGACAGGTGTCGCCCAAGGATACCGGGCTTATCATATGGTCAAAAGGTTATTGGAATCGAGCTAAGGCAGAGATAGCCTGATATGTGACGGAGAAGATGGTAAGTGATAGTGGTATCGGGATTGATATTAAACGATCGGACGGGTTACCTGCAAGACAGTTCTTATGTCGAACCAGATTCTTGGTGTTGGAACGAACCTAACCTTAAGAAATACGCGGGGGGAGCTGTGGCTTGGCGGCGTGTCGTAGCGCTGAAACGTCGCCCAATAGCAGTCGACCATACCATATTGCAGGCGTGCTTGGCCTGTACGTGTGAAATAGAATCATGTAACTTACCCCAAGCTGTGGAATAACACCCTTTCGTCGAAATCCCCGTGTTCAGCTCTGTCAGCTGAATATCACCATATCAGATTGTATGTACTCTGCAGATCACGCTGAGCTAGTGCATTTGAAAAGTTGCAGGGACTCCCTATTACGCGGTAACAAATTCATAAGTTCGCTCGAGAAAGTCCTGTGGTATGGAAGTATGATATTGCAATATAACGGAAAACGGCGGTCCTTACCTCCTCACGTAAACTTCATACAATCCCTCACAGCTTAGCCATATAAAAACATATGCCACAGCCTTTGCTCGGCCCAGCTTGTTGTATATGGTGGGATCAGAAGTCATTGGATTCTCCGGCGAACAGGCTGCGTTGGTACTAGTCGTTGACTGCAAATTGGCGTTATAATAGGTGTGTGTCACCCCTGCTATAGACGTTCTCACATGATTTTATCAACCACGTTGGTGTGGGGATTGCAGCCTACATGACTCTACACCAATGCCTGTAGCTTCCGCCTTCCGGGAGGATGGTAGGAATACATACATACAAACCTGGGAATATCGTGGCTGGATTGACTGTTCCCGTAGCCCAACCCCGCATCCAGACGTTCGCTCACAGGGCCGAGCTACCCAAGTACGGGTAGGCAAGCTAAACTCTATTAACAGGGTTCCAGGTCACGTTTAAAGAGCTACAGGTCCTTCCCATGCCCATCTCTTAACAGACTACTACAAGCATGGACACTTGTATTCACACAGCTTGGAAATGGCAGATGCGCCAACGGACTCGGGCGTCTCGCTCAGTACATTCTTCGATCGCTATAAACTCCCTTCGGGCGTCAAAGGCGAATGCGACGAGTTCGTAAAGTCGAGATTCCCCGAAGAGAGCCGGCCATGTCCCTTCCAAGGCTACTGCTCGTATACGGTCTGCGTGGGAACGGGAACTGTCGTCCAGTTCAGACCTTTTGCCCATAAGCTTGACCTCGGGGTGATAACGACGGCTCGCGAAGTCTTTGGGACGCTCGCCCCTGAGACCGATTACCTCGGAGACTTGGGCCAAACCGGATTGCACATCTATTCTATGAGAAGATTGCCGGGGGTGTCGCTGATAGACCTCCGAGCGGATAATGACCGTTCAGCCCTCAGGGCAAAGCTGGAGAACGTGGTCAGGGATTTTGCCCAGCTACAAGCCATAGGATGGAGACATGCGAAACTTAATAAGGATGTCACGGAGAAGCGGACTGTAGGCTCGTCGCTCAAGTGGCGGCTTGAGTTGATGGTTGCCCGCCTTCCCCGTCGGTTCCATAACATCGTAGTCTCCGTGTTGGCTGACTTGCCAGACATTGAACGGTTGCCGTGGGCATTCAGCCACGGCGACTTAATTCCTGCGAACATCATGGTCTGCCCGGAATCGGGGAAAATCTTGGGCTTGCTCGACTGGGCCGAGGCGGAGTATCTTCCATTCGGCGTCGGCATGTACGGCCTCCAAGAGCTCCTAGGGGAAGACAAAGATGGCCGCTTCGTGTTCTATCCCGAAGCAAAGTACTTCCGCGAACTGTTCTGGGGCGAGCTCATTGCTGCGATCCCGGAACTTTCGCGAGACACCAGGAGAGTCGCCACCATCAAGCAAGCCCAGATCTTAGGCATCTTGCTGTGGCATGGGATCGCTTTCGACAATGGCAAGCTTGACCGCGTTGTCGAAGAAGGCAAGGACGATGCGGAAATCGAGCGACTCGACGCTTTTCTCTTATCCCCACTGGGATCCAGTTCAAGAATATTGGGAAAAAGCAGAATGCTGTTGGGCTCACCATTCGCACTGGTTCGGAAAATTTGTGTTGGAAATCCGTGATGCTTCTGATGTCAAATCATGTCCCCGGGTCAATGACTTCCGTCAAGCGGATGACCTGGCCAGGCGAGAGTACCTTAGCACCTATTATCTTTATCCGCTGCTCTCTGCATCACGTCCGGCACCAGGTAGTGTTAGAGTAAGACTGGTTACATCAAAGTCCAAACAACTCATCCGTCGGTCCCGAGCTCAGACTCTGTCGAACTTACTGGGGGATTCAAAAGGCCAGAGCTGTGCAAGACGCCGCCTGGTTCTGACCTGGCGATACCCGGCGTGAGCCGGAGTACTCGGTTAGTTCTCGGGGTTATTCAGCTCGCAGGTGGAATGACCTGGTGAGATGCGCTGCTACGCAATGTTCGCTGCGACATGGAACTCGGCATGCTCACTGGAGGTCGACACTAGAACATTGGCCACGCCATGATTAGCCGCTCTAGGATGAGCGAGAGAGAGCAACCATCCTACAGAACTGGTCGTTCGTCTACAACCTCGATTCCCATGGAATGCTGCCGGGAGTGCTCTCGGAGTACAACCGTCGCATCAGCTTCATGATAAGTACATAAAATCCCCGGGCCCAGGCCTGCGAAGCAGTTTCTCCGTCAACTTCATCATTGCTCTTCAAACTTCTTAAACAATGAGAGAGCAGTATGTAGTTCAACCCCACAAGTCGCCATGTAACAGTGGGCGGCCTGATGATCATCGTCCGTCCTGCTACGATGCAACCCAACCACTGGCAACCAGTATCGCGTCCAGACTTGTTCTGCCATTCCTCGTCAATCTTCCTTCTAACAGTCCCGTCTCCCCGAATAGAGGGCCCCGAATTCCTATAAAGTGGCATTCAAGAGGAACTCCTGCAACGGCGCATCGTCCGCCTGTAACTGCGAATCTAGTTACGGAGCAGTTATTGCTCGATACGGCCTCTACGTATCATAAAAACCCCGAGGTCCTAACCTCCTCGGGCGGTGGCCTCCGCGGCGGCATGACGCCAAGCGCCTCGAGCGCGGCTCGCAGGTCTGGTAGGTCGTCCGCCGACGCGGCGACCCACGCCCACCTGACGACGCCACCTTCGCGGCCGGGACCGGGACGGTCGACGGCGAAGGCGCCGCTGGTCTGCCATCGCGTGCCGCTCTCGGCGGGCCGGTTCCAGATGCCATCGTCGCCGCCGAGCTGCAGCGTCCGCCACAGAGACAGCGGGTTCAGAACGTGCCAAGCGCCCGAAACGCCCAGTCCCCACTGCGCGTACAGCTCGCGCTCGTAGTCCACCACGACGTGGACGTCCCAGTTGCCGCCCACCCGCACCCCCCAGCGCTCCGTCGCCTCCGCCGACGCGTGTGACACGGCCACGAAGTGCACCCCCGGGTGCTGTGTCGAGAGCGCCGTAAGGGCCTTGAAGGTCTTCTCGGCGACTGTGGAACAACACAAACAAGGTGAGAACAAAGCGGCGTTCAGGTAGGGTTTGAACGCGTGTATATGTATGTCGATAAATGATGGATACTGAGGTAAGTAAGAGATATAGATCACTTACAAGGGTCGCCACAATGGCGCAAGAAGACGATGATGGTGGGCTTGTCTGCGGGGAGCAGCAGGTTCGGATTTGTGGGTGCTTTGGAACCGACTCTAGGCAAGGGCGCCACCTCTTTCGTCGGGGGTGTCTTCCACGATTCCCATTCTTGTAGAAGAGCGGACTGTTTGTCGTTGTTGTAGCTATTAGACATCGCTTGATAGCTTATTATGACATTGTCTACTCGTGTTGTGGCACAGAAAAGACGAGAGATGATGATACTGCTTTCGATAGGATATAATTTACTACAAAGTATGCTAAAAGATCTCTTCGCTGGAAAAAAGTACAGATTATAGGTTGCTGTTTTATATGCTTTTGATCTTGATACGGAAGCTGCGAACGACGAACATCATTCGATCATTGAATAAGGACAGAGCTGGAAGAGGGTTGCGCATGCCGGCTGGTGCCAGTTGCCTAAGTACTATTGGCTGCTCTTCTACCATCTATATGGTAGCAAACTCAACAATGCCTTGCTCAACTAGCCTGCAAAGCTGGTATAAAAAGGGTACCTTCATTAGCTTTTGAGTATATCTATCAGCATATGTTGTAATCTGGCCCTCGTCGTAGAGTCCAATAGAAAAGCAAGTATCGCAGTCATCTGCCACTCATTTAACGGGACTCTTGCTATCGGCCATGCGTGAGATCATCACCCTACAGCTTGGCCAGCAGAGCAACTACCTAGCAACTCATTTCTGGAATACCCAGGCAAGCAAAACTTACCTCCTCTTCAGTTATATGCTGGAGCTTTTCGACTGATAGTCTTCTCAGGAGTCATATTTCACATATGGCGCCGAGGAGGAATCGCCCGTAGATCATGATGTCCATTTCAGACCCGGCCTAGGCGCCGACGGTACCGAGACGTACACGCCGAGGACCGTCATCTACGACTTGAAAGGCGGGTTCGGATCTATGCGGAAAATTAACGCGCTATATGACGCAGGCGATGACCCCTTGTCCTCATCCTTATGGTAAGCCGGCACGTATCGTCCGTCTCCACCCTCCTCTCTCATCCGGGGAAATCTCAGAATCAAAAAAGGAACTCATAATAAAAATTTTCAGGAGCGGCCAGACGGTGATACACAGACAGCAGCCGATCGAGCCGAGCTCGTACCAGGCGAGCCTGGACGCGGGGCTCGCGGCGCCGGGGCAGCTGGGGCCGGGCGACGTGCGGTACTGGTCGGACTTCAGCCGTGTGTTCTTCCACCCGCGGTCGGCGGTGCAGCTCAACGAGTACGAGCTCAACTCGGCCATCATGCCCTTCGAGAGGTGGCAGTCGGGCGAGGAGCTGTTCGCCGCCCTCGACCGCGAGCACGACATCGCCGACCGCGACCTGCGGCCCTTCATCGAGGAGGCCGACGGCATGCAGGGCCTGCAGGTCATGGCGGGGCTCGACGACGCCTGGGGCGGCTTCGCCGCGCGCTACGTCGAGCGCCTCCGCGACGAGTACGGCAAGATCCCCATCTGGGTCTGGGGTGTGCAGGAGCCGGTCGGCGCCAGCTTGCCGAGGGTGCGTGCGGATTCATGAATCTCTTAAGTCTCCGTGTCCCTAAATTTGCTTCTTATTTGAATACCTAACTCCACCCTGACTGCTTGTTTGCTTGCTAACTCTACCCTCGCGGACCAGGAAAAGCGCCTGCTGAGGCTGATCAACAAGGCGCGCGCCCTCGTGGAGCTCAACTCGCAGGCGACGCTCGTCGTGCCCCTGGCGCTGCCGCGGCGCCCGCTGCCGCCCGGCGTGCGCGTCGACGCGTCGTCGCCCTGGAGCGTGACGGGGCTCCTGGCGGCGGCCCTCGAGAGCACGACGCTCTACACGCGGCTGAAGACGACCGACCGGGCCAACTCGAGCAGCCTGGGCAACGTCGCGGACCTCCTGAACGTGTTCGGCAAGCAGACCATCGCGAACCTCGAGATGAGCGTCGTCGAGCCGCCGGGCCGGAACGGAGACGCGAACGGGCCCAATGGCGGTCCTGCGGCCACCGTCAACGGCAGGGGGGCCGAGCTCTTCGCCAACGCCGGCCGCCACGCTTACGCCTACGAAGACGTCTCCGAGTCCGGATCCGGGGACGGCGGCGGCACGGTGTCGCTGGACATCGATCTTTCGTCCCCCGAGGAGCTCGATCTGAACGATCCGGGCGGCCGGAGGAGCCGTCGGAAACGCCACGTCTTTAGCCAGTTCCTAACGTACCGGGGCCCTGAGAACCCCGAATTCACAGGCGCGAACGATAACGAAGCGGACTTGCGAGCACAGCGTGGTGGCTACGTCGGGCAACGTCGGCCGAAGAAGGTCCATAAGTAAGTGCAACGGCATCATTAACCCACCTCTCATCATCGATCATCATCCATCCCCCCTTTTTCATCCCCTCGGCTCCACACACCCCCACACACCACCAAACCCGGTACTACAAGAAGTACTAACGACGCAAACCACAAACAACAGCTACCACAGCGCCCTCGGGTTCCCGATCCTCGACAGCTATCCGCAGAACCTACTACCACCACTACCGGAGCAGGGCGGCGGGGACGGCGAGGGCGGCGGTGGTGGTGGGATAGCGGCGGTGCGCACGGTGCTGTCGACGGACTCGTCGGTGGCGGCCAAGGTGCGGGGCCTGCGGGGCGCCGTGGTGCGGTCCGTGGGGCTCGAGGACCGCGAGGCCGTGGGCGACGAGCTCGCCGACATCGCCGAGCGCTACCGCGAAGGCTGGTCGAGCGGGAGCGACGATGACGACGATGATGACTGAACGAGTTGACGGGGTGAGGGAGGGGCGGAGGGAGGGAATGTGTGAATAGATTGGTAAATGAGTAAATGAGTAAAACGGGTGGTGGATCGATGATGGACGGAGCACCTGTAGTCGAGATGAAGGTTTGTGTCTTGGAGTCTGGCCTCCTATACCCCCAGTAGTTGCCGCCGCCAGTGCAGCCGGCAGGGGATAGATACACCGCATAGTTAACGTTAGGAAGGGCATGCCGCGCGCTCCGCAATTCTAGACCCCCCTGAAGAGGCAGCGGCTGTTTTGCGTGGACAATAAAAACCGAAGTTCTTAACGCACGTGTTGTCCATACACGTCTAATATACATTCCACATCATGTAGATAAGTCGATCCAATACTAGTAACTGCTGTTGCTGCTGCCCAGGAGACCGAGAGGGACTGGAATGCAGAGCTAGTGTAGCCGACTAACTATTCACAACGAGGAGAGGTCAATGGAGGTTGTGGAATCAGACACACACACACACACACACACACACACACAAACAAGGGGAGTTCAGAGGAGAAGCAAGCAATTGCGTCTATATACGAAGTCCTGCTGCTGCTAGACTTACGCTATCGAGACGTCACCCCGATTGGAAGTAACCGAGCAAAACAAACGCACGCGGCGATTGGACCCGACTGTGGTTTTTGCAACAGCAAATTGTACACCCAAATACCACTTTACCGCAACTTCGAAAACGGGACTTCGTAGGGAAAGCGTCGTAAGATCTTCGATAAGCTGAACAACCCGCCCTCGAAAGTGACCGCCATCGATCAGGGCGAACATTGTGACGTTACCCGCCGTCAAACCCGTCGCCGCCAGACGCCGTCTAAGGGGCATACGTACACACACAAACAGTCCGATGGGTATCACCAATAGCAACCAGAACGACCCAACGCCATTTGCGACGCCGCTACGCGCCCTACTTCCCTGCCCTCGGTACCAAACCGCCCATTGCTATGGGCGCGTGGTATGAACTAATACTCTGGAATCCCCTGTGATAACATGTTAGTCACATACTGCTCACAAGAATTGGGGGGAAGTGGTGGGTCGTACTTGGTCAGGTCGAAACCGCCTTCCTCTTCTTCATCTTCGGCGATGATCGTGGCTGTCTCCTGCGTCTGTCCTCGCCCCGATCTGGTAGGACTGGCAACGGGTGATCGGTCGCCAGCGACACCCGGCGGGCTGCTGCTATTGGCCAAGCCTAAAGGCTTGGTCGGGCTCATGTCATAGTCCGGCTTGAAAGGTGTGCTGTTGATATCGGCATACTTCCAAAAGGGAGCAGGCGAGCTGGTCGGCATATGTTGGCTGGGCCGTTGGGCTGTGCTAGGAGGCGCGAGACGGGGGTGGACTTTATGAGGCGCTGGTGTAACAAAGGAAGTGTTCTCATCCTGGGCATAGGAGGATGAGAGGGTAGGAGGGGAACGTGGGAGACCGTCAGAGGCGCCGAATGAACCAGAGCCGTTCAGCGCCTTGCGAGGACGAGGAAGCGGACTGCCATCCTGGAAGCTTCCGGGACCTGAGGGAAGAAATTTGCGGTCCGGTGTCATATGTGACGGGTCCACGGCAGAGGTCGGAGCCGGCGAGCCAGTAGGCGATACTCTTCGCCTTCGGGCGGAGCCAACATCCCGGGCAGCCATATCCTTGGGACCTTGCGTGATGTAGTTCAGCTGGTTTGGCTGATTCGGGGAAGAAGGCGCCGAGGAACCACGGTGGCCGCCCCGGCCGCCCTTGTAGGCAACCCTGAACATGTCTTCCTTGGCCTCGGGCACTATCTCCCACTTCATACCCTTGCCCGGCTCGTCTGTTGAGCGGGGCGCCTTCGAGAACGATTTGTTCAGCGACAGATTGTGCCGGATTGAGTTCTACAACCGTGTCAGCGCCGAATCTCCAACTCGAACGATATGTTAATGAGCCTTACCTGCCAGCCAGCAGCATTTTGATGCCTATAATATGCATAGTTATTGGTTATATATTGATAGATTCCAGCGAGATTTAGTTTGTGCTCTTCGGTGGCCATAATGGCCTGCGTGATCATCTGGGCGTAGCTGAAATGGGGCTTGATGTGCTTGTTCTCGTCCTTGCTCAAGTCCACATCACCCTGGTTCATGACGATCGCGCTCGAGGTGTTGCGGTTCGGTGACCTATTGTGGGAAGCCGCGGTTCGGCTTCTAGCCGACGGGGGCGTTCCGGGTCTCTTATAATCAGGAGGAGCGGGCGCAATCGGTTGCTGAAAGTGGCCACTCCGGGATGAGGGCGGTCTCGTAGTATGCTGCGTCGAAGACAGCTCGGAAGAGGGCAGACCAGGGAGCGCAGTTCTAGTCTCGCGTACAGGGCTTGATCTCTGCGGCTTCAGCCCGGCACGCTCGAGGTAAATGGGATGAATGCGAAGAGAACTGATATTTTCTGGTAGCACGAACATCATTTCAACGCCGCCAGCTTCGATGACCTCGCCACTCGTAAGAGGATGAGGCGGGCCCTCCTTTTTCATAGGGGCGTTGTCGATCTTAATTCCATTGCGCCCCTTGACCTGGAGGAACCACCTCCCCGCCTCAGAATCAAAATAGATGGTAGCAGTCTGGCGAGAGAAGATCTTGCTGGGGCCAAGGTCAATGTGCACGTAGTCCTTGTCTTCGGGGTCGTATGGGCCAGCATTAGGCTCGGAATTCCGGCCGATATTGATAGAGAGGGTGGTGATGTAGTAGGTCCAGTCCTGAGCAGCTATCTTGGCATATGCCTCAATATCTTCGGTCTTTGCTTCATGGATGGCATTTGCATGATCGGTGCTTGCTTGGACTGGGACGCTATGCAGACGTTGGACGACTTGGGTAAGCAGACTAACTTCGTCGTTACCGTTGGTGGGGTTGGCGGAGTGGTCGATTGTAAGGAGGCTGGACTCCTCATCCTCTACGGGTTCCGACGAAGGCTCCTGGAGCTAGATGGATGGCGAATTAGTTGATTGAACGGATCCGGTTTTGTGAAGGGGAATCCACAGCAGGTATTTACCTTCTTCCTGCGTTTTGCCGGTCGCGAGGGTGAAGACTGCTCGGGAGTGGCAGCGGTAGGGATAGGGCTCGGGCTGAGATCGCGAGTGCGGCGAGTCCTCTGGGAGGAGCGTTTTGACGAGGGTGGCATGGTTGTAAAGTGCTTGGTCATGCGACGCGCATTACATCACATTACAGACGACAGTACAGGCCCGAAGCCACCTCGTTAATTGGATACTGGATGTCTTAAAATATTGCGCGGCAAAATGCGCTTTTGTTTCGCTGGGGGTTCGCGATGCGCCTCAAATATTCTCAGATGCGGCGCGTGTCGGCTGAGTAATATTTTAAGGCAGAGGTTGCAATGTAGTCGCAAAGGCTGCCTCCCTGCCGAGGCAATGTCACACCTGAAGAAGGGAGGAGGGGTAAAAAAGAAAAAAAGAAGAAGACGCGCCTATTCAGCGTAAACAGAACTTAGAATGCGACAACAAGCATGGAGAGTAAATCGCCAGCAGAATGAAGGCTGAGGTCGTCGGAAGCGGCAGACGAGGTCCCGGTGACGATGACGATTATCGCAAAAGGCCAACAGGGATGAATGCGCCAATGGGGTACGATACAGTCCGTCAGCTACAAACCGGAGTTGCGGGAATTGGGTGATTCGGGTTGGAAAGTAACTGTATATCCGATATCAGAACTTCGGCAATGAAGCGATTGCAGTGGGAAAGAATAGATTCTACGATATGATAGGTCTAAGTAGACAGTATTGTGTAGAAGGTGGTTTCCCGGTGATAAATCGACTTGACGATGGCTGGGTAACTAGAGTGGGGGGGGCTTTTTGTTTAAAAAACTGGGCGATCTGTCGCGCTCTTGACTCGCTACTCATCCCTGCAAACTTAAGTCGCGTCGCTTCCCCACCATTTCCCATTAACCAAAAATTTACTAGGGACAAGAGCCTCCTCATCATCCTTCCTCCTCCTCAACTCAGCCCCTCTACCTAATTTCTGCATAAGTCGCGCTTTAAGTGATTTTCTCGTCTTGCATGCACTTATCCATTAATCAGCAACTACATACTCTACTTTACCGTAATGCATCTCGTTTAACGCATGAGGATTGCCTCCAGAATACCGGTCCTAATAATAGCACATTTTGGGCTATTTTGAAGACCGAAAAGAAGGTTCTACTTCAATCCAACGCAGTGTCGGCTTTTCAGGTAGATGATATCCTGACCTGATTTACAGCATGAAGCAAGAACCGGGGTTGCTTTACGGAACCCTAGGGGGGCGCTATTGAAGGCAGCCATGAACAATACCTACCAAGTAGGTAGCCGTCAGCTCAAACGAGGGTGCTATATGTTGTTGTTGTATTACCTCCTTCGTGTTAAGGTGTTGTCTTATAGTTCAAGTCAGCCTTGCACAAACTCTGCATGTCTCGAGTCTCTGCAGAATCTCTGGTACGGGAGCGCTGAGGTGAGCCCTTATTTGTTCGGCCTTAGTATCTAAGTAGCACAAACTCCCAAACCTCTGGAACTTAGCATTAGATCCTGTGTTTGAGGCACTGGATCAGAGCTTAATGAGGGACTCGGCCGTTTGATACCAATACTCCCGCTTCGTTCGCCTCGCAAGCGTTCTTAAAGAGGTATATTCGCTGTGCCAACGGAGGTTGCTAAAACCCACCTAACCTACTCGTGTACCTGAAGCAACATCCATATGCTTCGCAGAGTGATATGATAGGTTTCTCAAAAGTGCGTATATCATAAGAGGAGTGACCGGCATTACGCTCTACACACCAATACACATACAGAAAGACTCGATATGCCCTTCGAATGCGTCCATGCCCCTATCAGACCCTGCATAACTCGAATCCGCAGCTAAAGGGTATAACAGGTCGCAAGGCACATATTTCCGCGAACGGGATGCTCGCCCGCAGGACAACAATCCAAGCCACCCCGGCCTCGCAGCACAGCGCAGCGCAAAGAACATCGCATCGCATCGCGTTTCAACACAAAAAGTGAACGTGAACATGTACCCAGGTACTTAGCGACCGACCAACCAACTAACTCAACTAACGTGAGAGACAAACAAGTTAGAGTGAAGAGGTCTATTAATGAGACAACGCGCGCCAATGGCGGCGGCCGCGAGACAAGAGATGGGAGCACCCGGTTATGCGCCAGTCCATCTCTCAGTCTTCTTTCTTTTTGCTCTTTCTTTTTTGTACGCGCCCATCCGATCCAATCCGTGGTCCAGCATAGACAGTATAGGTATGTGGGAAAACCAACAAGCGGACACCGAGATGGAGTTCCGATCCGATCCCAAGCCCCCGGTCCCCGATATGTACCCGCAAGGGGTGGTGGAGGATCATCGCTGCCACACACCAGTATGTGTTTCTTTTTCGTATATACACCAGTCCACCAACCGACCGACCGACCAACCAACCAGACCAGCCAGAAACGACGGAAAAATGATGCACGGAGGTCGCTTCCCGACGAAGCATATACGTTCCAAATCAACCAGCCGAAAAATTGTCCTGAAGATAGCACCGGTGTCGTACGCCACCGCCGAGCCCTGCTAGGTCATTCCGACACACCCATATAACGCACCGTCCCAAGTCCGAGGGTAGCCGACCATATAGTACATGGATGCACCATTATCTTGTTAGCGCCTTCAAAGCCATATCTTCATTGTAACACCGTTATAACACGCAGTTTAAGCGGCCGCACCGCCGCCGACGCGCATCTTGGGCCCGCCGCGACCGGGTCGCTTCTTAGTGCTCTTCTTCTGCGAGGTGCTACCCTCGATGAACTTGATGAGGTCGTCGATGCTGCGGGAGTCGATGGTGGGCTTGTCCGCCTTGGAGGTGGACTCCTGGGCCGACGCCGAGGCGCCGCCGCCGAGCGCGACGTTGCGTGGCGGGAACCGGATGCCCGCGCGAAGCCGTCGTTGCTGGGCGTCCTTATCGCGCTTGGCGATGGCCACGGCGTTCTGCGTCAGCTGCTCCAGCCACGTCTCGGCCTCCTTGGTGTTGTTATTCTCGGGGCCGAGCTCCTTCAGGAAGATGTTGTAGCACTCCCGCATCCTGGTCAGGGCTGCCTTGGACTCGCTGTCGAGAGCCAGCGCCTGGGCTAGCTGGAACAACAGACTAGCGGAGCTGAGGGACTGCTTGCCCATGACGCGCTCACAGACGCCAAGGGCCTCTTCGAACCAGATGCGCGATTCGTGGTAAGCTTGCATGTGCTGCAGCATGACCGCCGCATTGTTCAGCGTCGTAATGGAGTCGGGGTGATCATGTCCGTAGATCACCTTCCACAAGTCGAGAGCGCGCTTAACATACGTAAGAGCCGTCTTGCTGTCGCCCGATGTGTGCACATACAAGCTCAGGTTCAGGTAGTAGAGCAGCGTCTCTGCAGAATCGATGCCAATTGTCCGCTCCGACACGATGACGGCCTTTCGGGCCAAGTCGACCGCAGCTTCCTTCTCGTCAAGTTGGTGGTAAATCTGAGACAGGGTGGAGTATGCGCGCGCAACCTCAGGGTGAAGTATGCCATAGATTTGCTCGTGGAGGGTCAAAGACTCCAACAGCAGCTCTTGACCGATCTTCCTGTTGTTCTGCATGATAGAATGTCGGCCGCCTTCTAGGGCCTCCTCCGAAATAGCACTCTTGGGAGCAGAGTCCTTGATTATCGGGACGATATTAACGATGTCATCAGCAGTGAAAGTGCACGGTGCACTAGTAGAGGAAGCGGTCGAAGCTGGTGAACCCTCTCTAGCCTTCTTCTTCTTCTTGTTCTTGCTCTCTCCATTTGTCTGTCCATTCGCGCCGCTTGGAGTCGCTCCGTCGGCCTTCTCCGCGGTCGTGCTGGGCGACTCACTCGTGAACTGGAAGTTCTTGGCCTGCAGCTGAAGACCAAGCTTCAAGGAAATCTCACGGAGGAGTTGCAGATGCTTCAACTTAGCATACCACTCTTGGTCTAGACTGACCTTGAAGCGGCGAGCCGCTTCGCTCTCGATTTCCTGTCGAAGGCTCTCAGGTGTCACATTCGCAAATGCAAGATCCGCCTCCGGGTATAATGCCTTCAGCAAGTCGTCGATGTCAGCAGTAGGTTTGCTGTTGAGACCGGCGCCGAGGAGACAGTTGAGGAGATGTGCAACGCAAGCAGATGTCAGAGGCAGGGGCAGATATCGCAAGTATTTGCTTGCCACGTGCTTGAAAGCTCTCGAAATCACCTCCTGTAGGCAAAGATCTCGGAGACGTAGAAGTCTCGGACCTTCGCAAAGGGACATGACCTTGCCGAGGTAGCGCATGTTGACACCGCGCTTGTGCAGCATCCTGGTCAAGGAGTGACCATCAGTCGGGAAGGGTAGGTCCGAGGACTTGACATCGTTGACAAAATCAGGGATTACGTTATCACGCAGGTACTTGCATGCGTTTCGAACGTCCTCTTCGTCGGCAGCAAGCTGCTCCTTCTCTTCGTCGGTCTGGGGGACCTGACCGCTGAATGCGTCTGGGTTCAACGCAAAATAGAAGTTGGAGGTGTCAATTCGCTCCTGGTTTTCCTTTTCGGTGCTCTCTTCCTTGGGCTCTTCGGGCTTAGACTCTTCGTCCTTAGCACCCTCCTTCGACTCCTCAGTCTTAGCGCTCTCCTTCTCCGCTTCGGTCGCAGCACTCTCCTTCTGCTCGGAGGTTTCCTTGTCCCTGGAGGCCGCTTTCTCGTCCTCAGATTTAGACTTTGCAGCTGCCTTCTCCCTTATACGAGCAAGCTCCTTGTTCACCCAGACAGTCCACTTCTGAGTTCTGAGGGATTCAACCAGTTCTGGTCGCAAGACGGTCATGCGATGGGGATAAGCGTCGCCGCTCTGAGCGGCTTCGGCCGCATCGCAATCTTCCAGCCACAGAATATCCAGGGGCGTGATGCGGTACAGATCCAAGACGTACTTTCGCCCATCTGTGCCTAACAAACCTTTGGTCTCGACACTAGCCTCTAGATCAAATCGCTTGCCATCCTTGTCCCATACTGGGTGTTTCTTGACTCTCAAAGCCTGCGAGAGCTTTTCGAAGGTGGACACAAAGCGTTCATCTGCTGCAACTACGTCTTTTCCTTCGACTGCACCGTAGTCGATCGAGTTCTCACCGGGCTCTCTCTGCTTGAAAATGCCCGGGACAACCGTTTGGCCAACGATGCGCTTGCCGAGATAGTCTACAACCACAGTTGCCGGGCTGTAAAGCCCGTCAATGTCCAGCTGATTGACAATTCTCACACCATTGACGTCTTTGCCAGTGGCGACTCGTGCAGCGTCATCCCCACCCTCCGACGTGAAAGTACCCACGCCATCTGCACCAAAGGAAAAGAACACATTGTTGTATACGTAGATCTGGGCATCGCGACCTTCTGTTGGGTTGAGAGGTGTGACTTCTCCTCGAGCTACCAGGATGGCTCCCCGAGCAGCAGCATCAGTATAGTCAGCGAACAGTTTGGAAATGAACCGCTCTCTGAAGACACGGTCTTGGACAGTCTCCTTGGGCAACTCCCTGGCGGACTGGAATTCCTCGTTCCAGTCTCGTAACGTGTCTGTGTTGTCGATGCCGGCCATCAAGAAACCCTCCTGTGTCCTCGTAATATCCGGGCTGTGCGTGCACAGCGGAGAGGATTGCGAAGGAACAAGCCATGGCGCGGCAGGGATGGCGTTCGTCATCTGGAATGTGGCGAGGGGATCCTTTCGGTTGTTATACTGTAACAGTTGCTCGAAAGATTCCGAGAAGGACGGCGATATCTGGGTTAGCAGGGTCAACAGAGAGTGTGCCGAGTAGGCCTTCGGGGCGGCTCTTGGCGAGGGGTCGAATTTGCTGTTCGAGGACTTATTTACGTAGAAACCGCCCACATGCGAAGTAATCTGGTATTGCTCGCCCTCGTTTGTCGTGACAAGAAGGTACAGAAGGTGGCCTTTCTGTCTGAGGTGATACGGCGGAGGATTCCACGGAGACAGAGACAAAGACTTCACCGCCTTGGGTGCCGGGTCTTCCGCCTTTGGTAAGAGGATCGAGGGATCCGCAGGAGCCTCGAAGTCATAGCTGCTGGCTTGAACATTATCAAGGTCCTTGGCCTCGGCAGTCACCGAGTCAAAGAGAGAGGCGCCAGGCAGAATGCCATGGAGGGTATCAGTCCGATCCCCCGCAGCACCGATTAAGTCTCGAGTTCGGATGACATGTATTCTCGCCTCCTTTTCCGTGTAGGGGTCTTCCACTAATTTGATCTCAGCATCCGGGCCCAGACCCTTCACATCGGATATTTGTACGAAGTCGTTGATCCGTTCACCCGCATGCTCGAGATGGAAGCAGGAGTACTGGAAGGCGGAAGGCAACTCGATGACAGATTGGCGCAGCTCATGGACTTGCTCTTGAGGAGAGACCTATGTAGAGACTTAGCATAAACGGAACCATGTTGCAGCAAACGAGATAGACCAGGTTGGCTAACCATAACGTGAATCTTTTTCGGATCATGCGGGAGAAGGATAGTCAACGGGAAGAGAGCTTCAAGCAGTCAGTTACTCTTCTGCAGCCACACACGGGGTATTGCTAGAACTACCGTCAGCAACCTCTTCGGCATCGCCCTCGGTAGCCTCGGCATTTTTATCAGTTACTTCGCCATTGGGAGTGTTAGCATCAAGAGCTGACGGTTCAACTAGGTTTTGAGAAGTTAGTCATGTGTAACTTGGTGAACCGAGGGGACGGTCCTCTCCCAAGTCCTGGGGAGAAACTTGACATACCAGCAGGCTGAGCAGTGGTTTCTTGCTGATCGGCCATGGTGGAAGTCTAAATATATGCAAGAGGGGGGTTCGAGGTGAGGGTAGCAATGGCGTAAGAACAGATGAAGCAAGCCGTGATGCAAGACAAGGTAAAAGGAAGGCTCTGCCTCCGGGGGGTTATGCTTTAGCTACTCTTACAAAGTATGCAAGATGTCCGCCGAAAAAGAAAAATTCCAATAGGATTAATGACAAGGCTGAAGAGAATATTTTACAGAGGTAAAGGGAATATGAAACCCAATTGGTCTTGCCATGAAGTAGTCGTATCGATCGTATATCTGCGGGACGAGCGGCAGAACATCATATGAATTTCAACGGAGCTAAACTTTTTTTTTTCCTCGTGCTCGAAGAAAACCCCGGCGGTACCCGGTTTTGCCGGCCGGGTCGGGGCTACGACGAGGTTTATTGGCTTATTATTAGCTATGCTACCCACCTAACGCCCAGCACTAAAGTATATAATGAGTGTGGTGACCTCACTTCATGCTTGCCAGCTTTTAGTGGGGGGATGGGGGGGAGGGTTACCTACCCACATCTACCCCTCCTTATTACTCCCCTTTACGCGATAAGGCTTCCTACACCGCACATATAAAGACTGGAATACCGGATCGAAGCCGTGAATTGCGCCGTCGAGAGTAGGAGGTATAAACATTACATTGGAGTTATCTACAGATGTATTTTGGCTGGTTTTTACGCCATATCATGCTTGCTGCGTGCCATAGGCGGAGCTCTAACTACCAGCTCCAAGAAACGGGCTTTCAGCCCCTAATTTAGGCCGCGTTCAGGCTCAGCGATCGAAGCATTCAAGAGCAGGATGCGACAAGTTCGAGCGGGACGCCAGTTCTCACTGCATCATACGACGATTCGAAGTCCAGGCGATTTTCAAGTGTCTAAAATTATACTTAACGACGCTTTTCGGTCCAGGCTCCGCTGGAGAACGAGCCCAGGTAGTGTCCCAAGCATTCTGTTATGGGCTCTCTTTCGGTGGGCTTGGATTACGGTATGCTTCTACTTAAACAACCCCTACAGCCCTGGAAACATCTAAATCGTAAACGCTGTCAACTTGGTTGGCCGGGACCGTGCAGGGCCACTCTAGCGGCTCGTGGCCTGTTGGCTGGTACCAGCACGGTTCTTTGGGCTACCTTTGACCTGCTTTGTGCGTTTGCTCTCTTTTGGGTGAATTGGTTTCAAGGGCGAGGGGCGTTGCACACTGGTAACTTGGTCGGCTTAGTCTACCTAGGTAGCCCTGACAGTGTTGCTCTATCTGAATCTCCTTTGCCGCAAAGAGGGCATGTCTGTCATCAACGTAGGGAGTGTATAGGAAAAAAGGTAGGTTGCTAGCATTAGGGCAATAGTAAAAGAAATATAGGAAAAGAGTGTCAATTTATGGGATCTATTCGCGAGATAGCCTCGCAGATCCATGAAGCCTGTAGTAGGAGCTCGGGAGAAGGTACATGAGACAAGGCAACTTGGTAACCGAACTTACCGAGGAAGTGGACTTTCAGGACCTCAACCCATACGGCCATGCAATAGGGGATATCTCAGAGCCCGGACCTGCGCCAAAGCACCCACCTGAGATGGGGGCATGCCCGTCGACTCGGGCTTCTGCCGACTTCTGCACAGAACAGCAGGGGGGAAGACGAATCACCCACGGGAAACTCGACGAGGTCGATAGCCTTGCAATTATTGGTTCGCGCCGCGTTCTATTCCTAGTACTGCCGCATATACAGCCCTGTGACCTCCGGGCAGAAAGGGGATAGGCACGGAGGCGTTATCTAGATGTACGTCCCGGAGCTGAGCGACCAACATCAAGTAGGCGTACATCTGCCAGTCCATAAATGGGCATTGTGAAAGGCTTTAAGCACGGAATGTTTGGGTACTGCAGATATGACTCCAGTCTTGCTTGCACACCTGGCGCAAAACATCACCACAACTGCTTATTTGCTAGCTATGTGCTTGTGTATGTTGAAGGCGAAGACCAGATATTCATAGCCATCGAATGGTCTTCCAAAGAGTCGTACGCCTTTATGACAACCCGATTGACTTCGAGCCATGCGGACTTAATCCTAAGTTAGACACCTTTGTGATTGCATACCACTTGGCACCATGGAGAAACTCATGACTCTATAATCCCGGAAATACCGCAATCGGAGTATGATAGATCCAAGAACAGCCGTTTATAGTTAACTGACCTGTTAAAAACAGATGCTACGTGTATCGCTCGAATCAGAACAAATGACAACTAGGAATAGTCAGTCATGGATTTGCACCACTCAACCCCGTTACCCGCCTCCCGTATATATTCGACTCTCCCTACCCTGCCCCCCTTTCTCAAGACCTGTAAACTCCCAGTACCTAGGGAATCCTGTCCCCAGGTCGTAGGACAGCAATCTCGTAGGCAGTCCCCATAACCCGTAGCTACAGTAGAATGGCCAGCGAACAACACACCACGAGGCGAGCCAGGCAGCTCGCCCCCGACCCGCCAAAACTCCCATACAGGGTCTTCCGACCCGCACAGCCGGAGTTCCACAGCCGCCGCATCCGACACATGTTCCCCGACGGCGGCATACCCGACTACTACTACGACGACGACGACGGCGCTACCGCCGAGCGGCCGGACGTCCACCTACAAGCAGCGACAGGAGGCGAGTCGCCCGCGGCGTACGACCACGGCACCATCGCAGCAGCGCGGGACACGCAGCCGTCGCACCACGCCCGCGCGTCCGCGCACGAGCTCGCAGCAGGACGAGCCGGTAGCCTCGAAATCTGCGCCGTGGCGGTCGGGGTGTGCCTCCTCGCCGCGCTCCTCGCGCGCGTCTTCTGGATGATTGCGTTCGCCGCTGAGGACGGGGGCGCGAGGCTGCCGCGGCCGAGCCGCGACGGTTTTGACGGGCGTGGTGATAGCTCCCTGCCGAGAGTTGGTGCCTCGACGGGGCGCTTCGTCGGCAGGGGTGCCGAGCTTGCGGCCAGGTTCGGTGACGATGTCGTCAGGAGAAGGAGGAGGAATGCCTTCCTGAGGCGCGTCGCGAATGATGCAGAGGTTTGAGACAGACAGCTAGTGCTGATGGCCGGTTTGATTGTCGGTAAGTAGTCCGCTTGGCGGTAAGTAAAGAGCACAGAGCCCTTTGCGGAACGGGGAGGGCTTGTAGCTGGTCAGGAAGAACTGCGCCCAGACCTCGCGGTTTCTGTAAACTGAGTCTTCATATGCCATCTCCGAAAGCAATGACAACCGAACGCCAAATAAGGAATTACATTTGGGAACCAACTTCTATTATAACAAAGTCGCCCCTAGATGCCGTCTATGGAATGCTATTTTGTCGTGTTATACAGGTATCGCTTGCTCGGCAACACTATGGTTCGCGTCCTCCCCTCGACCCCCCCTTCCACCGTCGTTACAACGCGTAGGTAAGGGCCCGATCCAGGCCCGATCATATCCATACATCCGTCCATTCCTCCACCATGGATCGAATCACGCCCTCTGCTTCAGGTCCTTCGACGCCTGCTTCAGGCTCCAGTTGCACTCCTCGTACGCTCTGCCGGCCCCGAAGCCCGTGCCCAGAAAGGTTGGCCACGCTCTCCGCTTGAACAGGAGAACTGAGAAGATGACGCCAAAGCCGAAACCAAGGGATGATTTTATGATCATGTTCGAGAGGCAGCGATCCCACTGAGGGGCCAACATTGTTAGCGTATCGGTACAGCGGGACATGCTCATCTTCCGGGCAGTGTAGTGCGGTGCGACGGTCGGCTTTTATGAGTGGTTGAATATATATACCTTCTCGTTCAAGAGAGCCTCGCTCACAGGCCTAGAGACCGTGCTTGTGGGTGGCGGGGGGATTGCTGTGGATTGGGCCATGGTAGACGAGCGAATAAATATGTTCTAGAAAAGATCGCATCAGCATCAATTGAATTCTTGTCAGTGTCTGATAAATATACCTAGACGATCTGGGGGTCTGTCACAAGGCTCAATGGGTCTGGAGATTAAATGGGAGGTTAGGCACGGTGTCGTCACCACAAGTCACAGCCTTATTAGCTATGGATCTCTGCGTTAAACGTTTTTTGACTTCCAAACTTCCGGTTCGGCACGAGAAAGCCGCAGCTCTAAGTACTCAACAGGTACCCACCCCGTGCTTGTCTTCCCTCCGATCTTACCGCCTTCCCTGTTGCATGTGTCTGGCTTTACTGATAAGATAGTGGACGAAGCTACCCGGCAGAAACTTTATTTTTTATTTTTTCCCCGTACCGCATGTAATGTCGAACTAGCGTGGTTCGGGAGATGAACATGTAGTGCTGCTCTTCGCGGGGAGCTACTTTCGTTATAGTCGCAAAGTACCAACCAAGTCTCTTGTAAGCTGTAGAGTTTGCAATGCGAATTTCGGGACCATGGACCCAATGGATATTGATAGTAATGCTCATGTAAGTTATTATTCGCTCAGTCACTTGTACAGCAGCAAGCAGTCAAGATGTTCTTGAATTAACTATTGGTAATTGTCAGTCGGGGCGTACAGCCTTAATCCGAGCTGTGAGGTCTCTCGATGAAAATGGCGATTTGACCCTACCCGACAAGATCCTTAATATTTGGAAATTGCTGTCAGCATCCAAGGCAACTAGGCTGCATAGCGTCGAGGAGACTATCTTGCGATGGCTCTTCAAGCAAATGACTGGTACTAGCCAAGATGCTGAACAGGTCCGCCGATATCCATTAACGTGGACCGTCCTGCACCATGCCTTTCTCAAGATCCCACCCCAGGCCTTAGGGAGAATCCTGGCCGATCGAAAGTTCACTACTATACTTCGACAAGCACTCGATGACATTTATAAGTCACTCAGACAATCGTCGACTCGCGCAGATGGGGTTTCGACTACCGATACGGAAACCCAGACGAAGAAGAGAAAAAGAAGCAGCGAAATACCGTCGGACATTGACCAATTACGGACCCGGGAAGGCTGCATGAAAACTGCGGTGGAGATATTCGGTGCATTGGCCGGGTTGCTCGCTTATGGGGATCGCCCAGTTAAGGCTGGCAGTCCAGAGGAGAAAGTCGGAGTTGAACACATCAGATCGCTCTTCTCTTCTTCTACTGAAGAGACTCGGGAAATAACATCAAAACTACTATGGATATGCGACGGTGCACTGAGCGGTCTAGAAAATGGCATCGCACAGGAGCAGGAGCATTGGGTCGGAATTTTGAGCACGCTCTGGAATCTCCATCTCCACAGCAAGGAAGATACCTACGAATTTGCCCGACATCTCTATCCGCCTATTTGTTCCATTATCGCCAAACTTAAGGGGCTCGGGGTGTCGTCCCCCTTGCTTGGAAGCCAGGCTACTAAGGATCTATGGCTTCGACAGCTGGAGCAGTTCTTGGGCGCCCAGTTCATCCGGCCTGCAAGACAGAGGTTTGCCGTTGAGGGAAGTGTCGAAATCTTGAAGGCGGCGCTGGCCATCACGGCTAGTAAGCCCTCCGCATCCTGCAATGTTATGTGGGATGTTGCAGCGCGAACGCCGCGAGATCTAACCGATACTACCTCGAAATTAGAGCACGCTTTGTGGGCCCAGAATGTTTTCGCTGCCTTGTTGGAAGTCCTGGAATCCGCTGAAGAGGCAGACCGAAACAGCGGTGTTACTCAGCTGCTCGAGACGGCACTGACGACTGGCTCAATTCCGAATACTGCGACGCTGCGTGAAGTATGCAAGGCGCATGCCCTTCAGGCTGGTCACACTGACTGGCACCTTCTCGCAAAGATCGTGAAATGTGATTCCGATGTTTTCCTGATGGATAATACCGTCCTCGAAAACCTGTTAGATGTCATCACCGACTCTGGTGGGGCTCCTGACCTAGCGGATTATATCGTCATCGAAGTCATTATTCCTCTGCTTGATGCATATACAAGAGCGCGTGATATATCGGGGTTCGTTAAGCAGTGGTTTAAGCATCTTACTAGTGCGAGTCAGACTTCCAAACAGCTAGATCAAACAGTATGGTTTGATGTGCGGATACGGCAACATCTTGCCAATAATCTGCAAAGTGCCTTGTCTGACACACAGCTGTCGCGGCTTTTGGACTGGCTGGACTCCGAAGCACAGAATGACGGAGCTTTGCTCGTAGTTCTTGACGGCATTTGTGCGGGCATTACCCAAGAAGAATTTATTAGAAGTGTCGACTCGAGAATATTCACTATGGCTCTTCAGGGCAAAACACACAAGAGCCTGCCGTCAGAACTAGCAGCTCTGAGATGGCGTATCGCCGGCTACCTAGCTTCTTGGGAGAATTCTGATGAGATATGTCGACTCTGGGATGAGATCAAACCTAGCCTTACTGGAGTGCTCAATGCTAGCCCTTTACCAGATACTGAGACCCTGGAAGCCTTCAAATGCGCCTGTGAGCTATTGCTTGCAAGCCATCCTGAAGGCAAAAACAAAGGGGAATTAACCAAGTCGGTATGCTCATTTATGGAGAGGCTGATGTCTTCCCTCAGCACGGGCAATGCCATTCTCTCCTTGGAGCGTTATATGGAATTCATTTTCCGAGAGCTCCCGAGGCTTACCGATCTATCAGCACCAGATCGCGACGCCCTTTCAGGCCTGATTGTTGCACTCTTCAGCCGCATCAGGGCGGAACCTGAAGCGGACGTTCAAACAGACTCTCGGTTCCGCAAGATTCTTCAAATACTGCAGACGAACCCAGCTGTTGAAGACGAGGAATCTATAATCGATGCTCTCATTTCACAACCCCTGGACGCGGTAACTAAGGCGGAGACCCAGTGTGGCTGGACACAACCACAGAGCCTCTCAGACATCTGGACCCTGCTTGATTTTCCGATGGAAGCGTTAACGAGAGGCCGTCGTAAACGCATCATGTCCTCCTGGAAGACATGGAAAGCAGGCATTGCCACTCAAGCTTCCCTAAACCCTTCTTATGCGGATGCCGTGCTGCGTCTGCTGGTGAGAATCATGCAGCAACCAACTTTTTACGAGGTAGAGATCATAGCTCGCTTGAACATAGTACCAGGCTAACTATGAGTTTAGAAAATGGAATTCGAAGACCTTGTGTACATTGCTTCGAATATGACGCAAAATGACTCTGGGCACCTCAGTTTAGTCGAGAAGCTAATCGACTTGACTCTGAAGTATGCATTCTGTATCTCTCTGCTCTCTGCAATGCATAGCTGACTCTCATAGGCATGTGATCTCGAACGAAGACTTTTCAGCACAATACCTGGATGAAGCATCTCGTTACGTCGAAGGCCTCAAAAGCTCAAAGTATTCCCTTGCACAAATGATCCTTGTGAAAGGTCTAACATCTGCGCTGGGAAGCACACCAGCTACTAAGTCCCCCAGCGCCGGCATCGACCTGGGCAAGATTACACGAAAATTGCGAAAGATGGTGGAGCATAGTCTTTCCAAGTTTGCGGGTGAAGCTAAATCCCAGGCAGTTGTCCAGGGAGATGGCAGGCTGCTCCAGCTCCAAGTGACACTGAGCGCTGTTGGCTGTCTTTGCAATAAGATCCCGGGTAAATCGATTGAATTGCAAAGCGAGGTCATTGCCCAACTGGAAGCTGCTGCAAAATCGTACGCCTCTGAAGGAAGGGATGTGGGATGGAAATTAAGGAAATTCCTCGTTACCAATTATCGAGACGCATATGGCGTGCCATCGGTCATCATATGGCTCGAAGAACCGGTCGATGTCCGAGCCGAGGACTCTGTTTATGAATTCGTCGAAGCTTTCATCAAGGCTAATGATCAAGCTGCAAAGGCCCGCCTGCTCGATGAATTGGTCCAGGGTGGAAACTTGACTTCTGGTTCGACTAGTGCCTTGCTGGCGGTCAAGAAAGTCATTGAGCAACAAGGTAATTTATCTCAAGCATGTAACATCCACACGTGCAATTTTCTAACCCCTATTCCAGAGCAAAACACATTGTCAACTAATGGCAATGGTGAGACCATTGGCATCGCAGCAATACAGGGGCAGCTTGCACCACTTCTAACCCGGGCCGCCACTACTCGCCATTTCAATCACCTGTCGGCCATATTACTCCTGCTGCTGGACAAGCACGCGATTTCGACGACTCAATTCGGCATTGAATTAACATTAAACAGTGTCATCGACGTGTGCTCACCCCAAGGACCCACCCTCCAAGAAACGAGAGCAGCGGGTCAAGTGTACGACAGATGCTACCAACTCGTCGCCACGATCATCAAACGACACAGACGCCGGCTGGAGGGCCACTTCCCCATCCTGATCGCGACCCTCCAAGCCATGCTCCGCGTGCTGCTAGCCGACCCGACCTCCCCGCAGGCCCACCGCCACCCGCACGCGAGGTCCCAGCACCCGCCGTGGCTGTCCTCGCGGCTGCAGGCGCGCCACGCGGCGCGGTTCGCGCGCCTCCTGACGCTGATCTGCGAGCCGAGCGCCGCGTCGGTGGCGCGGTCCTCGACGGCGGCCAAGGCCCCGCAGCTCGACTCGGCCACCGACGCCGCCAAGCGCGCCGCCGGCCAGGACATGTTCCTCGTGCTCCAGACGTACATCCGGCTGCAGCTCGAGGCCGACGTGCCCCGCGACGTCAGGAAAGCGCTCGAGACGGGCGTCTACTCGGTGCTGAACGTCACGCCCCAGGGCTGCAGGAGAGTGCTCAACGAGAGTCTGGACGCCAACGGGCGTGCGTTGTTCAGGAAGATGTATGCGGATTATAAGAAATTTGGGCGCTGGAGCGGAATTTAAGGGGGTTGGCTAAGGGGGTTTTGGGGGTAATGGGGTGAGGTCCGCATTTTTATTGTGTCCTACTTCTCTCGCTTAATATGACCACCGGGGCTGGTGGGCCTTGAATATACGAAAGAGTACTGGTCCCAAGCCAGGTATAGCTACCTACGTTTTACAGGCAATAATATCTTTAGGTTCAGCTTCCGGCCGTAGTCTGCACCGGACGTAGCTTCACCATCAACGGGGGCTTCTGCCAGATCATGTGATTCACCATGTTGTCGAGCCAATTCTCGCTCTCCGGCATGAGTTCCAGGTCGAAATGCCAGACGAGCTTGGCCAGCAGGAGTCGCGACTCCAGACGTCCCAAGGCGGAACCGATGCAGGACATCGGGCCGTAACCAAACGGCTGTAGCGTCGGGCGTCAGCTGCTTGAACCAAGAGATTTGGGATTGGGGGGAGGAAAAAAAGCGACGTGTAAGGTCATTGATATAGTATACAGCGGCGCAAGGCATAGTTCCACAAGCAGGCGCTTTTGCTCGACCTGCATGCAAACGGGGTAGGGAAGGAGCACGGTAGTGTGCATCCGGAGTGCGAGCGACTCACCTGGAAAGCATCCCTGTCGTCGTCGGCGTACTCGGGGGCGCCGAGCCAGCGCTCGGGGACGAAGCTCTCGGCGTGCCTGAAGTACCCCTCGGAGCGCGTGGTCGCGTAGTTGGTGACGCCGATGAGGGCGCCCTCGGGCACGTAGTAGCCGGCGACCTCGCAGCCGCCGCGCGGCACCTGGCGGACCATGGGCGTGGCGACGGGGTGCCAGAGGCGCATGGACTCGTTGAGCACGGCCTGCAGGTACTCGAGCCGGCCGGGCTCCGACACGCCGGCGAAGCCGATGTCGGCGTCCGAGGCGAACGCGGCCCGCACCTCGCGCGCCAGCCGCGCCAGGGCCCCCGGGTGCGCCAGCAGCAGGTACAGCGCCACGCAGAGCACCGTGGCCACCGTCTCGGACCCCGCCGTCATCAGCACCTGCGCGTTGGCGTACATCTCCTCGCGCGTCAGCGTTGTGTCACTCGTATTCTTGGCGCCCCCGCGCACGATGTACGACATGTAGTCCGGGTGGCCGTCCGGCCTCCCGCCTTTGGGGGCTGCCATGCGCCGGTCGACCATGCGCTTGGCCGTCTCGGTGTGGCGGCGCAGCCCACGGCCGGCGCCCAGCGCCATCGCGAGCTTCTGCGTCGCGACCAGGACGCACGGCGTCAGCAGCTCCGTCGCGAGCTTGACCCAGGTCAGCGCGCGGAAGAAGCCCATCGATGTCGTCGGCCACGGGTGGTCGCGCCCGCGCTCCAGGGACCCGAACACGTCCTCGCCGAACAGCAGGTCGCCCTGGATGTCGAAGGTGACCCAGGCGGCGTAGCGGCAAATGTCGACGACGGCGGCTCCGTCTGCAGCCGCGGTACACTCCGCGCGAAGCCGGCGCACGAGCGAGTCCACGTACCGCGCGACGAGCGGCTCCTGCTCGCGGGCCGCGTGCTCCGAGAAGGCGGGGTTCATGCGGCGGCGCAGCTCGGCGTGCGTGCGCACGTCGGCCTGCAGGAGGCTGATGGCGCCGAAGGCGCGGCGGCTCAACACGGCGCGCTGGTCGCGCGGCATGGGGCCCCCCTTGCCGGCGCGGAAGCCGTATACGTCTCTGAAGGCCGCGGACCCGACGCACGACACCTCGTTGGGCCCGATCCGGACCACGGGGCCGTACCGCTCGTGGAGCTCCGCGAGCTTGTAGGGCGCCCTGCCCTGCGTCCGCACCCAGCCCATGGGTAACACCGACGCCGCCATAGGCCGCGGCCCGGGGATCCTCGCGAGCGGGTGCAGGAACACATTGTATACGATCTGGCTGGCGCTGCGGGCGACGAGCTATGTGTATGGTCAGAAAAATACGAAGGGAAACAGTGGTCGATCATCTGGCAGCGGTGAAATAAGATCTTACTATTAAGAGTATAGTCCCCAGGACCTTGAGCCATACGGCATCAGAATCTAGGAACTGTCGAAGAGAACCTGTCATTGTTCCGCTCTTCGACCCAAAACTTCAGTCCGTTCGATTCTAAATAAGTATTATAAAGATGGAGCAGCGCATGATGACGGAGAAGTGTCCCGCGATACTATATACTGAAAATTCAAGTCAGACTAATGAGGGGAATGCAGTGCTGCATCGCATGGAGCCATGGAACGGGGTCCCAACCCCTTGCTTCGGAGGTATATGCCTTTGGACATAGTTGAACCAAATAGTGAAGACCAATGGCGCTGTTAGTAATCGAACCTAACTCACTCTTTGGCTCCACCAATAGACAGAGAGCTATTTCGTTGACGCCATTGGCCTGCCGCTGGTGCGGAATAATCCCTTTGAAGTATAGTTGATTAGGCCGGCAGGGTCGTAACGTGCATTTAGCCAGCTGTGAAATTTTGGGGCTGCCGTCCTAGCAGCGGGGCTTGAAGTTAGGCTTCAGCTGTACAAGCTTATCCGGGCAAGGGCTATAATAGGAAGGAGGCGTGTCTATCTTCACTTGCTTCGTGGATACCTGAAGATAGCCAAATAAAACAGAATCCATGTACGCCTATCTGAGGCTTCAAATGCTTTCCCATGTTGAAGAGACGGGTAGGTTAGCGCCGCGTAATCTCTGTTGAGCCACGCCGCTTGTAGATGCAGTTCGGAAACTTTCAGCACCACCCGCTTGGGTTTAGAATTAGTTTAAATTTTCCCCTGCTTTGGATTTAACTATTTTCGAATGCCGGAATCAGCTTGTTAATAACGTACCAGTTGTATTATATGCTTTATAAAGCATAAATTAAGATTTAGCAGGCATTCACGGGGAATTGACAGATTACATGCACCGTGTCCGCTCGAGGGCCCCAGGGCGTTATCCAACAGTGTTTTTGTAGCTACGCCAAGCATCATTTTTATTCGTTTAATCTGACCTAAAATTGTTTGGTGCTGACGCCCTGTGGCCCTCGAGCCGATAACGGGACTGAGTTACTATGTACTTAGTTAGTACCATGCTGAGGGTGATCAGAAAATCGAGAGTTCTTATTCGATCATCGGATCTGGAAAGTTTCGACTGGCCCCAGATGTTCCAGACGTTTGAGATTCTGTCACGTTTCATCTTTTGGACCCTCTAAATCGACCACAACACTGCTCCATCTTTCCACGATTTCGGTCATAGACCATTCAGAGAGTGCGTGCGGGCAAATCTGGACAAAGGCGTAGTAGTCGCTGTCTTTCTGCAGAAGTGCAGCCGAAGCAGGGTACATCTCGGTCAGAACTTCGACTTCCCCAAGATCTTCCACTCGTTCGCTATATCTACCACTTGAACCATCTAGATGTCCATTCTTAGTAAAGTAACCACGCAAAATGCGTGATCGAGCAAGTGTTAAAATTCGAAGTCCATCCTCTTCGCTAAAAACCGCTCCGCTATCCTTGTCGTAGGCAGTCCGAGACGCTGCCGCAACCTCTTTTCCGTATACAGCCTTGTAGTTTGGCCACGGCACAGTCCAGTCAGCCGCCCATGACGGCATCCCGGTCGACTTTGGCAGCGATTTCATCAATGAGAGGAAGAATCCAGGGCCGTGGTGCTGTATGAAGAAGGTTGAGTAATACACATAAGCTTCTACCGTTGCCTTTCCGTAGTCCGCCTCCAGTTCGGGAGACATTCCCTTATCCAAGGCATTTGCTATACTAAGGACGCCAAAAATCCTGTCTCTAGGGTCTCCGGCTTCTCGGTCCCGTGTTTCGATAAGGACATCAAGAAGGTGAGAGTTGACACTCTCCACCCTCTTCTGGACTAGGACAAAGATGCGTACCATGCTTCCTGGTGGATGGTTGTGGAGTAAGGAAAGTAGCTACTAAGCTCTCATGGCAGGGACATTCTTCGTACCGCACATCACGGTGGTACGGCGGGGATCCGGGAGGACCACTTCCTGCAAGACCCAGACTCGCTTAAACCATCGTCGCGAGAAATACTCCGCGACAAGTCCAGTGAGCTCCGACTCTGAGAGGCTGATTTCCTCGCCCGGCCTTGGGTTGCGTATCAATGCCAATACTCGTTCCTTTCCCACGTTCCAGTATCTTTCCAGGCTGGCTGTTACATCCTGTGCGAGGTTATACAAGTCCGGGCTTGAGGAGCTAGCCAGTTCCTCCGTTTTCAATACGTTGAGTCAGTCAGACAACTGGTAAGTTTGGGCCGTCCCTTCGCCAGTATAGACAACCACGCAGCGTGCTGAAGTGTAGATTCTCGACATCAGGGAGACCTGGTAGCTGCGTACGGCGTCGTTGTCTTGATCTATACAGACAGCATCGATCCATGCCCTTCTCTTCTCGTCTGGAAGCCGAAGACGCCGTATTGCTGTGTCGCAGTTCTTCGTAATTCGAATGGTGCCCTTGGGTCTCTCGCAAGCAAGCTCGCTCGATCTGGCGACGTCTCCAGTTTCGTCCGCCCATGTGTACGAGATGGCATCGTACGCTGGCAGCTGATGACTCGAGAAGCTTGTAGAAACCAACTCTGCGTGGAGGGGATCATCATATGACCCCGGATATATGATGATGAGTCTGAATTCGTCATCTCCTTTGAGGGGGCAGAACTGATACGGCGTTTGGGACAAGGAGTACGCCTGAGCGGACAATTCATAACGGGTAGGTCGTGAATGGTGTTGGCAAGACTCGAGATCCTCCGGAACCGATTGGAGCAGCTAATAGGAACGATAAGAAGAAGCCCTGGATGAGCCTGACGTTTCTTTGCCGAAAACGCCCCAGATAAACCCTTTACACTTGGTACCAAGGAATAGCGCTTAAGACACTGCAGTTTTCGAATATAATCGGAAATGGCCAAAGGGTGACGACATAAATGACGTCGGCAGTCTTTCTTGCCGCGCTCGTGGCATTAGCACCTGAGAAAAGTGCCGTGTATAGGCCATATAAAATTAGACTGATCCAGACAACGGGAAGTAGGACCAGGACAGCAGAGGCGAGAATTTGGACGAACAGCCTCTCCTGTAAAGTTAGGGGTTGAGATCTCAGTATGGGGAATTAGAGTACAAGCGACGCAACTTATGTGGTATGCGGAGGTCAATACCTACCCACGGACGCGGCCGGGGGCCAACAAACAAGATGATGCGAAATTTAAAAATCCGCTGGAGAAGAGGGGGCTTTCTACACGTCGTGAACAAACGGCTCTGTGAGCTTCGTGAGTCCAGCAGGCCTTCGGTGGGATCCCAATCGTCCTCTTCTGTGGAGAGTTCCACTAATTTCGTCTAGTACAAAAAAGGTCGATCCTCCTGATTCCGTGGGATAAGGAACGTAGCTTTACCGTAAAACAGAGACACCAACATAACAAGGGGCAGACCTTGTGGAAGAAGTTCACCACGGTAATTATACTGAAGGAAGAGTCCGCGCTAGGAAAGATCCGCGATTGCGCCACGCCGTCGACGCGGATCCTACGAGAAATACAAAACCAGTCCGGGGTGAACCTTTTAAACAGCACCTGCTATGAGAAAGGCAGGCGGATCCCATGGGAATCGGGTGTTTGAGTAATAACGCCGCTGAACAGGAACAGGTAGAACTTAAACATCGAAGCCATACGAGCTTTCCAAAGGCAACAGCAAGCAGTACTGCGGACGTTTTATCTCCGAGCATAAGTGAATAGGCGACCAGCCCATAGAGGAAGAGGCCCTTATGGTCTTGAACCACGGGGACGATAGCGCCGTACCAGTTACCAGCATCTTCATATTCGTTCCGGGCATGCCCGCCGCCGTGGACCAGAACATTCACCAAAGCCGTAAGCTAGTTAATAGTGCCAGTTACACCGCATTGGAAGTCATCGTCGACAAGGCACACCCACCTCTCAAGCCCCGAATATATAATACTAGGTACGAAGACTGCTTTCCAGTGCGACACACCAAGTAACACGACCGCCCAAGCACAGAACCAGTCAGCCCATAATGCCGGATGATAAAAGGAAAAGCTACCGTCGAATGCAAAAACCTGTGGCTATGCGATTCTATATACGCCGTTGAAAATGCCTCGAGAAAATGAACCAACGCTCATGGAGGAAAGTACACTAGGAACGTCCGATGCAACCGATTCTTGCTACTATCGCGAGAAAACAAAAAGAGGTCGATCCTTTCGGTGAATACGGAGAAAAGGGGCACTCCATCAGTACGAGTGTGAGTGTTCTTTCTCCTCGAGTTCGCGGACGTACTTGACGAACGTCTTCTTATGTGTCTGGCTCAGGGTTAGTCGCAGAAGTTTATGGGACTGAGCGTCAGGCTGAACTTACTATTCCGGCGAACTTGCCATTTTTCAGCACACAAATATACCGTAGACCGAGCTTGGCGAAGCACTCATACACTAGATCCATCGGCGACTTTATATCTAAGGCAACCGGTGCAGGATCAATGTATTGTGTGAAATCGGTTGGGTCTGGCTGTGAATCACTTGACTCGTCGTCGATGCTCGGCACATGAGCCATCAAGCACAAGCTAGAGGCTTCGTCCGGGAGCTTATCCAAGGCATACTCCAGATCCGGAGCCGGGATCAAGCCAACCAACACCCCGTCCCTCAGAATGGGTAATCCTCCGTCCAGCTCGCCGGCTCTGTGTAAGAGCTCGAGCTTAGCTCGGAGACTACTGGCAGGAACCATGGGCGTATTGGTGATATCGATGACACGCTCGCGGCGGACACGAGGGACAATATCAGCCAGCTCGGAGGTGAATATTGGCTTGTGTTTACTTAGGAATGGGTAGGAGTTCATCTTCGTAAGAAGATCATATACGCTAAGGGGTTCTAGAGCGTCGGCAGTCCATTTCGCAACTAGAATTGCCAGAGAAAAGGGGAGGACATAGTCCAAGCTTCCCGTTAGCTCGAAAAGAATAACCGCCAAAGTGACGGATAATCGCGTGACTCCGCACATCGTTGAACCGGCGGCAATCAGACCATAAACGCCTGGCTGAACACACGTAGACTCTTGAAGAAGCGGGCATGTACCCCATATTCCCCAGTGAGGGAACTTGAGTACTATCCATTGCATCAAATGACCGATGATCCGGCCCATGAGACCGCCTACCACCATGGAAGGGACATATATGCCAGCAGGGACTTTGATGCCAAACGTGATAGTAGTGAGAAACCCTTTGATGAGGAAGGCAGCGAGCAGCATACGAATTATCCCAGGGATGTCGTCGATAGTCGAGGCGCAAAGCCCGAGCTCGTCATCTCTCGTATCGTCGTTGCAGGGAGCGGCCAGGTTTAAGAGGAGCTTTGCGACGGGAAGCTTGGTCAGAGTATTCCAGTAACCGGTAAGTGCGGTGACGACCGCGACCAAAACGACCTCAACTATTGGGTATTTCTTGATAACAGGAACCTTGCGGAAGCTCACAGCCCAATTGCGCGATGCCTTAATGAATAAGGCCCCAGCGGCGCCGCCGAGGACACCAACCAATATAAAACCGACGAGCTCGAACCATTCCCAATCGATTTTATACCGAACCTCGAACATGACAATTTTGTTGGTGCCATATGGATTGAGAAACTTTAGCGACAACGCTGCTACAATGCAGCAGAAGAAGGTACGGAAAAGAGTCTTGGCGGGGAAGAAGTAGGCGACCTCTTCGAGACCAAAGAGGACGCCGCCGAGAGGAGCACCGAAGGCCACGACGATACCTGCTGCGGCTGCTGCGGATAAGACCTCGCGCCTCTTGCCATCGTTCTTATCATACTTGGTAAAGATTCGACAGCAAATGTTACCAATACAGGTCGCAATGTGAACGTAAGGTCCCTCTTTTCCTAGGCTCAGGCCAGATGCAACACTTAAGATTAAGCCAGCGGACTTGATGACGAGGGTCTTGAAGCCGAGGAAGCCGTGCAAGACGAATCCACTTAGAATAACACGAACTTCAGCCACGCCACTACCTGCAGCGGAGTAGTAAATCATCGGAGGCGCGCCCTGTTCCGGTGGAGGTTGCCTGGGACTAACGCTCTCGTCCTCGTCATTCCCCTGAGCTATGTCGTCCGGCCCACGCGAGTGCTCGGCTGCGAGGTTCTCATCGAGAGTTGACATTCGATAAGCCGAGGGGACAATCGTTTTGGTGGTCAGGGTTAACAGGCACGCCAGGACCGAGAACAGCACAACAGCAACAAGATATATCGCGAACTGGGTCCACTTCTCGCCGAAGGGCTGGCCGCTTAAGACTTCAGACCATGACCGCCAGTCGGTACACGGACCGTGTGGGCAACACCTCTATCAATGATATTAGCAAGAGGGAGCGACACGGTGAGCCAACTGTAAGTTAGAAATAATACCTTCTCCCTAAGATACCAAGCTCTGGCACAGAAGCCATCCTTGAAATCAAACATGGTGGTCTCTGCCACATCGACGCAATACGCGAGCAGGGCTACGAGGAAACCGACCACGGCACTCAGGATCCAGCCCTGGGCGCTGTCGAACAACGCGATAACTCTCCCCCAAAAGTCTTTCCGGCTTCGCAATGCCTGGACCCTGTACGAATCGGCGATGCTGTCACGGACCCAGTCGGTCGAGGTAAACTGGTCGTACCACACGCGCTCATCTTGATTGAATATAGACGCTTTAGATTCGGTCATAGACTCAGAACGGTCTGCGAGGGCCTGGATCAAGCGTTGACCCCAGGATGCGTGTCGATCATGGTATCTACTTCCATGGGTCGGACCTGAAGATAGATGCATTCAAGCACGTCAGCAGGAGGTGTGCGGCAGGCTAGGCACAGAGTAAACGAACCTTGAAAGCTGTGATTTCTAGAGAAGTCGCCCCTAGGGGTACCGTAGGCCGTCTGGATGCGTACACGGGAGTGAGAAGGGCGCAACAGCGAGGTGGTCTCGTCTGCCTCGCTAGCAGATACCGAGTGTCTCCTACTGCGTCTCGAGTGACGGCGGGCATTGGTGGGAGAACCCGGCACAGAGAGCAGTGTCGTCGAGTCCTGCGACGGCGCAAGATGGTCGTCGGCAGAGTTATCAGCCATGTCAGCCGCGGATAGGTGCAGCCGAAGGATACTCTACAGGGAGAGGTTATATTCGGTAGAAGCCCTCGTATCGAAGCATGGATAGTATCAAGTAGCCGGCGGGGGTGGAATATACACCCGAAGTAGCTAGAAGTGACGACTTAGAAAGAGGGAGGAGGCGGCCGAGGTGGAGTTGTGGTGGTGTTAGCTAAGAACACCACTGTATCTTGGCTCGTAGCTTTCAGATGACATGGACAGCCGTATTGAATCAGAAGAGGTATTCAGAACCCTTGCTGCGGGGAAGGAATGAGAGAAAAGAATGTGTCAGACGGGAAGTCCTAGTTAGGGAGATATCAGGTCGAGGTGTGACGGCATTATCGTTCCATGAGGACGAGTATGAGAGTGAGGGTGAGCATGAGCGTGAGCATGTGGGTAACCCAGCTCTAAAAATCTCGGCTTTGTGGTCATTCTGCAAATAACAGCAGCCAGGCCAAGACTTTAGTGTACTTCCACAGCCTGTGAGGCGAGACAATACCAGATTGTTTACCTCATCCTAGCCCGCAATTGCACGCCTCCTTTACCAGTGCCTGCATGTGTGGATGGCTTCAATCTCCTTTGTTTTTGCTAGCTGCTTGGATTTGTAGTTTTCGTTGCAGCATCGTAGTGGTACGAGTCAGGCACAACATGCTATCTACATACAAGTATGTGGTACGTACCCTGGGAGGTAAGCTCCGTGCATTGTACGTATGCCTCGACAGTGGAGACACTGCAGATGAAACAGAACACGCTAGAGCTAGGCTACTTACCTGTGGGCCCAACCTATAAATGTGAGATCATCGTGCCTCGGGACCCTAACACGTGCCCGCCAATCCCCTACAGTGAGAGACCGGGGGGTTGCGGGCGGCTGATGAGAAGAAAGTTCGGGAGGAAAGACAGAATCAACGCCGAGCTCAAAGCAAGACACCGTTGTCCGCCAGCTGCCAGCGGCTGGGACTACCCCGAATTAAACTTGTCCCCTGCTAAGACTCGATATAAGGAGAATCAAAGTTGACAGAATCAGCCCTTACCATGTCGTCAAGGGAAGGGAAGAGACCAGTGCCCAAGTTCTCCTCCTTTAAACCGAAATCTGAGCCTGCCCCTCCCCACGGGGAAGTGGGGAAGGATCATGAATCAACAAGGCGAGCCAAAGAGGACAGTGGTCACGGGCATAGTCGTGGTCAAAACCGAGATCAACACCGTCCACTGGTAGTCGCGTCTGAGGAACGTTCTGGTCCACACAACCGCGCCTCGGCGCAGGGATCTGCTCACCAAGAAGAGCATGGTGTGGATGGCCCATTCATTCTTGATAAGCGAGGAGATTCTCTGATCAGAAGATATGGCACCAATAACCGCCAGGATGTTCCAGAGTACCGCCGCATCGGATCCGGTCGCATTCTCGGAGCCGACGGCTTTATGAGAATAGAACGGGTGGGCAATCATGATGAGTTCTTCGTTCGCGGCTATCATGAGGGACGGTCCTTGCTCGGCGGCGACCGTAAGAGCCTTTTAGCCAAGGCAGCACGGAACAAGTCCCAAGTTGTCAGGGTCCGGCGAGAGGAATCCCAGACGGTGACCGGAAATGAAGACTTTCTATCTTTGCGCCCATCGAAAAGGAGAAAGCGTGACCATGATTCGTCAGGGGAGTTATCAGGCGAAGAAGGCCCTTGCTACAGGTCCATTCATGGAAAAGCCAAGCCGCATGAGCACTCCGACAGCGATGAAGATTATGGCACTGACTCGTCCACGGACTCAAACTTGCGTGGTGTTGATAGCCCAACGACCACCAGATCCATCGAGTTGTCCAGGAGAGTGCGGGAACATCCCGAAGATATTGATGCCTGGCTACAGTTGGTTGGTCACCAGGATGTTCTGCTTGGTACCGTGTCGACTGGTGGCCGTCGCCCGACGCTGTCAGAAGTCAAAAGCTATGCAGATATAAAGCTGTCTATGCTCGAGCAAGCTTTGTCGCATGTGACAGCCGACCCTCAACGTGTGGTTTTGCAATCAAGGATCATGCGTGAAGGTGCGAAGGTCTGGGATTACAAGCACCTTGAGAAGCGTTGGAAAGACATCATGCTGAAACATGGGTCAGATTTTGGACTATGGCGAGCATATATGAACTTCCGGCAAGCAACCCTTCCAACTTTTCAGTATGATGAGATCAAGAAGCTGTACATCGAGCGGTTGGAATTCATCAAGGACCAAATTAAGGACCTTCCTGCATCTTCAAATCCAGTACATCTGTATGAGCAAATGATCTATGTCTTCTTGAGGGCCACCCGCTTTATAGCGGATGCCGGATTTCGGGAACTAGGGACGGCATTGTGGCAAGCCGCACTGGAGTTGGCCTTTTCTGGTCCAGAAACGGGCCCCGAAGCAAACGATACGTCGGTACCTTCAGACTTCGAGACCTTCTGGGAGAGTGAAGTACCGCGACTTGGGGAAGACATGGCTCAAGGATGGGCAGCATTCCAAAGAAACGTTGGTACTCAGGAGCCCCCTGAACCAAAGGCCACTGCTCAGCCTCCAGCACCAAATACAAGGGATGGGTACAAGGCATGGTCGGTATTTGAGCAGAATAGGGCCTTAACTGCGACGCTTCCCGCCCGGACTCTAGATGAAGGGGCTGAAGACGATCCATATCGTGTTGTCATGTATGGGGATATCCGGGATATTTTGCTTTATATCCCAACACACGTCATCCCATGCATACGGCGGCAGCTGCTGGACGCATTCTTAATGTTCGCTCAACTTCCACCTGCGTTTGACTCATCTGGGTTCGTCCACGATGCTTTGCGAGATGATTTTATCATCCGCAGTGCAACAGAGTCATTTGTTACCCCGAACCCTCGAAGCATGGTAGAGGCCGATCAAGATCACAACGAGCACACAAAGCCTCCTGACTTCTCGCATGACTATCGATCGATGAGAAGGACATCCGATGTGCTATTTCCCTCCTCTCACTGGTTCAAGTATGTGAATTCGATCCGAGAGAATATCCCTTTGGACCAGTACCGGTGGATCTCGAACACTCTGAAGCAGCTTGTCCGCTCTTTTGGAGTGAAAGAGCTTGCCCCTTACTATCTGGTCTTCGAGTCTATCAACGAGTCTGGTAGCGAAAAGAAAACGGCAAAGGCGCTTCTGAAGCAGGATCCGACCAATGTCGATTTGTACGAAGGTTATGCCATTCTCGAATGGGTGCGATCGAACAAGTCGGCTGCTCGCAATGTGGTAGCTGCCGCAATAGGCTCGCCAGCAATCATGGATCACGACCGTTGTCGCTTGGGTATCACCTGGGCTTGGATGGAGCTGGAAGACGGTGCATTAGCCAAAAGTGCTCTCCGGCTTTGTGCCCTGGCTGAAGACAGATCTCGCACGCCGTCTTTGCCCGAGGACGGGCCAGTGGCTCCATCCCAAATCCTAAAGGCCAGACAGCTTTTCGTTTCGAACCGAGATTACTTGTTATCGTCGGGAGATCCGGAGCGTGCTATTTTATATGCCGAAGCATTGGCTTTACTGGAATACTTAACAGGAAAAAGCAACAAGGAGCCATCTTCTGAAAACCAAGGCGACATATGGTCTGCTATGACCAGCGTGTCAACCTGTTCCGATGAACTTATATCCCGTCATCTTACGACTAGCCAAGCGCACGAGAAGCTACTTCAATTTGCCGCTCGCCTACTCTACTTCCATGCCAGCAAAGGGTAAGTCATCACTCTTGCAGGTTACCTCTAGGAACCTGGCTTCAGCTAACATCCACTGCACAGGCCATTCAGGCCCGGATTTCTACGCGAGCAGCTCACGAAATACGTCGGCCTCTTCCCTCGGAACATGGTCTTCCTCAGCCTCCTGGCGTGGAAGGAGACACGTCTCAGCATCGACGACAGGGTGCGGTCGGTTCTCGACACGACGGTCCTAGTCGAGCCGCACGACTGCGTCAGCAGCCGCGCGATCGCCATTCGTTACGAGGCGCGGGCGGGCAACGCGCACTCTACGCGGGCGGCGTTCGAGCGTGCCCTCGAGAGCGAGTCGTGCAGGCACCACCCGGGCCTCTGGATATCGTACGTCCGATTCTGCCACGGCAGCAGGGAACTGCGGCCGAAGGCGAAGGACGTGTTCTACCGCGCCATCCAGCACTGTCCGTGGTCGAAAGACGTGTTCCTGGAGGCGTTCGTCACGCTGGGCGGGGAGATGGACTCCTCGGAGCTGAGGTCCGTCTACAACACGCTGTGCGATAGGGGGCTCAGAGTGCACGTCGAGATGCCGGAGTTCATCGACAAGTGGCGGCGAGAGCAGAAGGAGAAGTATTCTGGAAGACGGTGAGGGTTGAACGTGAGTCGCCCATAGATGACTCAGATAAGTGGTTCTTGATTACCACAAAATAAGCCGCTTGACAGTAGCCGACGCAAACGTCAACCCCCTGGCAAGTCGCCTTACCATATCATGCCTCTTGTGCCACCTATAGGGATAGCGTGCGTAAGCGCCGGAGTCTTTATTGGGGACCTGATCTACTGTCTACCTCGCCGAGTCGGGCACGGTGATCCCCTGAGCCCACCTGGCAAGCGGACACTCAGCCGTAAAATCCGCAAAAGTCTGGGTCGAGGCTCGAGTATCTGCCAGATGTTGTCGTCGTTTTTTACCGCTCCGGTTCCTAACACTCCCTCGCTACTCTAATGCCACGGAACTCCGCATTGGCGATTCTACCTTTAATTCTAGGTTTCTTTAGGAGATTTCGTCTATGAACACCTCAGATGAGTCTGATATGTAATAATGTTTCTGGTGAAAAAATAATACTGAACTGCTCAGCTATGTACAATAAATCCGAAGGACGATTACTATATACAATGGGTTGAAGGAGCGTACCAGAATGCCAACATGATGCTATCCCGAAACCGAAATCGGAGCATGTAGACCGAGCCTTAATCCCGTCAACTGAAGCGAATGATTTAATACCGGGACCTATAAATGACGGCGTCGCCGACGATGCGCTACCTGTTATGCCGAAAGTAAATGCGCAAGAGAGAAACACAAAGCCGAATCGATGCCAAGAGTAACGAAGTGTAACCCGACCGTCTAATGCGGCTACCAACTCAAGACTTCCCAAAGCACGAACCAGCGCTCCTAAAGTATCCGAGGAGCCCGCCCCAAGACCCCTTCTTATTCTTCGTCCCGTCCTGGTTCGGCGGGTCAGCGGCTCCAGCCTTCTCATCCCCGTCGTCGACCTCGACGTCGTCCTCGACGTCGTCCACGCTCGCCGACACGCGAAACCCGCCGAGCGCGACGGTCAGCAGCTGGGGCGCGCCGTCGAAGACGGTACCGGCCTGGTCGGGCTTGTCGTCGCCGGACGCGACGACGTCGTCGTAGGGGAAGGCGTAGCCGCGGCCGTCGGCGGCGACCTCGTGGACGACGCGGGCGTAGTGGTTCGTGATGCCCGCCTTGTAGTAGTTTTCGATGCGCTCGCCGTCGGGCTGGCGCGGGTTCGCGAGCAGCGTCGAGCGGTTGAGGGCGGCGGCGAGGCGCGCGCCGACGTTGCCGAGCAGGGCGGCCTTGTCGGGCGGGTAGCCGGCGAACGGGCCGGTGCTGCACGAGAAGATGTCGCCCGCGCTCGGGCGCGCGAAGGCGCCGTGGTCGCCGAAGCGCAGCAGCCCGTCGGCGCCCACGCGGCCGCGCAGGTCGCCCCACTCCCACTGCGTGTTGACGACGAGGTCCTGGGCGGCGTACTTCTTCCAGACGGCGTCGACGTAGGCGTCGTAGTAGCCGGCGAAGAGGCGCGAGTCGGTGACGCGGCCGCTGTTGGGGCTGAGGACGCGCAGAATGCCGCCTCGTGGTCCGCGGACCACGAGGCGGCCCCAGCCGGCGCCGTCCCTGCTGCCCTGCTCCTCGAGGCGGCGCGCTACCTCCTTGACCCCGCCGGCCACGATGCCCTGCACGACCTGCTCGCGGCCGGCGGTGTTGCGCAGCTTCAGCGATATGGGCAGCGAGACGAAGTCGACGAAGCTGATGTTGACGAACAGCTGCACCTTGTTGTACGTGAACTCGGCGAACCCCCAGCGGAGCTTATGGTTGGGATCTGTGGGGTTGACCGCGCTAGGCTCGACGATGGCTGGGCCCGGGTTTAGTAGGAACGTCAGCTTGCCGCCGACGACGAACCAGATGCGCCCGCCCGCCAGCTGCGGGATCGTCACCCGCTTCGTGGACCCCGGCGCGCCGAGCGGGATCGCCACGTCGGCCTGGAGGGGCTGCTGGGTCGACGACGGCGACCTGGGCCTGTACACCGTCCTGCCATCCGCCTGGATGAAGACGGGCTCGTTGTTTCTGTTCAGGTCAAGGCCTGTGATGTATGCGAAGGCGTTGGAGGAATTCGTGTTGTTCACGAGCGCGAAATTTGTGGTTGGAGCCGTCATGATTACCAAGGCCGTGGTTGCTAGATATCTGAGGTGGAGATGGCTGCTGATGCTTAGGAAGCGGAAGGAATATCCATTCTGAAGTGACAGCAGGATCCGGAGAGATCCCCTCCCTGATATAAGTCGATCTCGGCGACTTACCCATTGCCAGTGACGTTGGAGAGCTTGGTAAAAGCCTCCATAGCGCTTCACGAGACACACGCCGCGGTCCCTCCCACAAGAGCAAAAAGGGTACTTGTGACTCACCTGCCTGGGTCATCCCTTAGTTTCCAGGAGGCTTAATGGAAGTCCTACTTGATGTTTGGTACGTAAGCTGAATACTATCCGTCATGTTGGGGTTTGTTAGAGGCTGGTGGCGGCATTGAACATGATTCTACATAAGCACTTGCTCGTCTTCTCTCTCACTCGATTGGAATTATGCCCAGCCAAGATATCACATTACGTGTATCTTAACAGCCACGCGCTTCGAGTGATAGACAGTATCGGTTCCTAAAGCGACAGAAGAACTAGCGCAAAGAGGCTGCTACTATGCTAGCCTACGCCCCTACCACGAGCGCTGCCTGGGATTCATACCAGTATAACCAGGCGAGGCTATGGTGCCCGAGTATGTCTTCTAGGACGGCGATGGCTATGGCTATTGACCGTTACGCTACAACCCATGCCAACAGAGCAGATGGCCATGAACGAAGTAAGGAGTTACCGCTGGCGGCGGCGGTAACGGGCTTGGGTAAAAATATTAACCGGGCTTAGATGCGAACGCCGTGCAATTCCCAGCGCGCACCAGCACGTTTTGGAGCTCCAGGAAAACCCACCGATTAGGAACTCCAGAACGTAGCAGCCACAAGTCCGTACTCACATGTGCGAAAAGCCTCCTGGTTTGCCAGAGTGTTGGTAAAGCCCCTTATTGGTGGTAGAAAGCCAGCCGTCAACCAACTCAGCGAACACGCGGTGTCCATGTCTCGGAGGAGAAAAGCAAAATGAGATATAACACGGGCTCACATGAGCACTATAACCAAGACTCGCCAGCCACAAGTCAGATCGTATACCGTATACAAGTATAAATGTATCGGTGGAAGCCGGCCGGCGGTGCGCTGCGGCGAGGCTGCCTCTTTTGCGGGGTAACAGCATCCTCCTCCTTATTGCCCGTTATACGACCTATCTCCTTGTAGCGTGAAAGGGCGATCCGGGAATGACGAATCGGACCGTTTCCCCAGGACCTCCTTATTAAAGACATCACGGGTCTGACCGAACTCTTGACCTCCAAAGGATGAACCACCAATGAGCTTGAGCTCCTTACCTTAGCAAACTTCAGACGACCCTCATAGATACACAGAGAAGTTATCAGTTAATTAATATCTCTCCATAGTCCGCCTAGTCAGCTTGTGAGTTTGTCTCTTCCTTTATTCGGCAAGTCTGAGCTTAATCAGGACCCCATCATTAAAAATATCACAATTATTTTCGAGACATATCGGACGGGATGTCGTTCTCGGGATTTCCCGTGGCGACAACGGCCTGCATGAACGATGGGTGACACACCTCTCCAACTCGGGCCCCCTCGTCATAAGCATATGACAGGCCCAACTAGAGGAAAACAGGGGCCGTGCCAAGTGCACGAAACAGAGTCAATGGGGGGCGGAAGAGCATGTGCAGGTGTAAGACCTCGAATAGGAAGGTGGAGAAGAACCGTCTCTCTGGGTGCACCCCCGTCGCTCATCACTCGAGGTCGTAGCATGCGGCACCCCCGGAACCCCCAACCCCAAGAACGTTTTGGACTGCCCTGGCATTCTCATAGGCAGCACACGCACCAGGAGATCGCTGCGACGAAACAACTTCCCTTGGCATTGATGTCTACCTATTAGGGTATGTAGCCAGCCGCCCACCGGAGACGGGGAAAGTCTTACTGCTATATATGCCAAATATATACGCCTACTTCGTAATGGTGCAACAGCAACATGCGCGTCACTGAACAAAAAAGGGGGCGATAAGTACTTACTTCGGTAGTGAGCTTTACTACGTATGCATCTCTCGTCTATTATCTGATCCGCGCTGGGGAGCGGGGCCTAGCGTGACCTGGCCCCGGGATTCGACAAAACAAGGTTTAAAATAAAAACTTAAAATTGACTCCATGTTATCTCAATCACCATCCCACAGGAGGGAGCGCCGCAATCAGTCCTACATACAGTAACTTAACTTAATACTTAGTAGGGGGGGTGGGACGGGGGCTCGCAGCGTGTCACGAGCCCTCAATCCCCAAGTTAGTGGAGAGAGGAGGCCGAGGTGAGACACGAAACCCGAGTCAGGGGAGGGTCAATTGTTGAAATTTAACCCGCCAAGTCGCGCGCACATGAGACGTCTCTCCTTCCTTTCTTCCTTCAAGAGCGCCGGGCAACGTTGCAATCTGGTTTGCTTTTTGCAGTAGATGATTGACCGACGAAGACGAGGAGGGTGAGGGAAGAGACGTGGCTGCTGAACGATACCCATCAAATTTGTAAAAGAGGACAATTCAGTAGAATGTCTAGCTACGAGAGGCGTAGTTACTTTGGTCGATAGTCGGTTTCTCAAGTTTACTATATCCCTCGCTGGCGTACGGCAACAAAGCATCTACCTGATTCTATAGCTGCCTTTGGTGTATATATACTTGGTCAACCGGAATTGTTTAAATGTTTAAGGCAGGGCTACATGGTACGCGTAGTATATGTGCAGCAGGATGAACCAGTGGATGATTCCTGCTGAGGTCCACACTCGAGTCTTGCGATAAGGGGAACGCCGGCGCGCTTCTGGACAACAGTCCGCTAATTTCATATAAGCAGTCATCTCTAGCCTAAGACAGAAAGCCATAGATAACCACAAAACGACTACAAAGTCCCGATAATTGTATACCACAACGCCGATTTGGTAAAGGATCACGGGTCTTCGCGATCATAGTCCGATTGCCCAGGCGCTCGACGCCAGAGTTGCACCTAACATGAATGACCACCAAAACCCCACGCAGCCCGCAGCATTCTCGTCATCAAGATATGTCGTTTGGTTGTTCGTCATGTTCTGTTGGTACGTAAAGAAATAGGTAGGGTCGTTGTCTGGCACATCGCAGAAGGCGCCCTCCGCCGCCGGATCAGTGCATCGTGAGACGAAGTCAGCTTGTCTCGAATCCATTGATGAGTTGAAGTACGCCTTGACGTAACTCACAATCGTTGTCGCATCCGTCTTTGGCGGTCCTCTCGACCATCCGGGGTTGCCATTGCTCCAGTGCGAAAGCAGGAGATGGCCGGGTCCAGTTGGTACCGATGATCCCGTCATCCGGGCCAACTCCTTTCCATCCGCGTAGAAAATAACCTCCTTTTCAAGATAATCAAATCTGTACTCGTGGAAGTCCGCCGTGGGGTCGAATGGTAGATTCACTCTTCTGAAGTCCTTCGTGTTTGAAGCGTCAAATCCTGCTTCGCTCGATTCAGAAGACTGCAGGACAAGATTTACGGGGAAGGTTCCGTTGTCCTTATTGAATTGCGCGGAGAGGAATTCTATGTCGATCTCCTGGGTATCATTGAAGTACTGTAGACGGAGTACTAGTCAGTACTCAAACTGAGACATCGCAGGCGTACATGCTGTAAGTTGTCTGTGACAGGATCCTTACCCAGAAGAAAGCACTACAGGTACCGGCCACCTCGGTTACCTTTATGGCCGCGCGAAAGGTGCCATAGAAGAAATGCAAATCTGTCGTGGCGATCTCCGACGTCGTCACCATGCCATTGACAATCTCACTCCCAACTACGAGATGTGCACCAGCGTCGCCACCTTTCTCGCCCGGCTCATTAAAAACATTGATATCGGCAATGTTGTTGGAGACCACGTTCTGTAGCGTGAAGGTCTCGCCGTATGGACCTCGGGCGTCATGCATCGACATGTTGAAGACTTGTGCCGCCCATCCGTATTTCCCATATTCCCCAGACCGGTCCGTGATGTCCAGATGCACGAAGTCAGTCTCCAGGAGGTCAGTGAAGACGACTTTTTCGTTCTTGTTTGATATCGCATAACCACACTCGCAGGCACCCAGAGCAAAGTCGAAGAATGCAGGTAGAGATGCTAGGAGCCAAAGGTGGTTCATCACATGATGCAGACTCTTCCAAGGCCCCATCCTGTTGGGTCGGAAGGTCACAGATTCCTCGACTGTATTCAGCAGGCGGATACCGGAGTTGCTTCTAGCAGTGATGGCAAGAAAAGAGAGTGGTATGAAATTTGAAAGAATGAAAGGGAGAAAGGGGTGAAGCGAGAGGTTATAGAAGGGAAAATGTGAGTGGAATGATCGACAGAAAAAGAGAAGCTGGCCGGAGGCAGCAAACGAGTGAATGCGAACGTAGAAGAGATGATGGAGATGGACAAGAGCCTCGTATTCTGGGAGGAGTTACTAAAGTATGTAGGTGGAAGTGGGTAGGAGTAAAAACGGTGTGCCAGACTTCCAGACTTCCACATGCACATGCAAACCTACAATACCCCCCAGATGGCGGGAAGGAGGGTGCGCTGGATAGGTATGTACTTCCTACAGACGTTACTATATGTACCTATCATTTTGACGGAGAGAGACACTCGAGGTTCCTATGCTCCTCCTTTCCTAGGTGCCCGATGTTAGAAGCATACCTGCTTAACCACCCATTAAATTTCACGCGACTGCCCCAAAGAGCAACAGCAACTCGCCGGTAATCATATTGGAAATCAATGCACAATCTCGTCCTTGGAGGTGAAAGGGGCTGTCTCGTTGGCTGCGGCGATCTGCTCCCCATGCCACTGGCCTTTACCCAATCTTTCAGCGAGAACTAATCGATAGGGGGAGTCTGCAAGTGCCCGAAGTCAACCCAGGGGTTCCTTTCGGCTACCCGACTGTCTACTGCATAGGATAACGGCCATGATACCAGAAAAGCCCGATAAAGAATTCTTGGGACGTAGGATTTTGAAGTTGATCTTTTCCCTAGCGAGGCTATTCTCCGTCTATATACGGTGCTGAATCGTACTGATAGGGCATAGCGCGGCTCGCTAGTCAATTTTTGATGCAAAGCCTGTAATGACGAACAGGAAGAGACCGGCATTGGCAGCAGCCGGTCGTGTGGAGGGACTGACGGCAGGCTTGGGAGGCCCTGCTTGGAAAGATCCGGAGAGATGGGGGGCAAAGCCGGCCGGTCGTTATTGGTAGGAGGGAATTGGAGATTGCCAAGGGGGCCCAAGCCAAGAAAAGAGATCTACGAAGCGTCGTGAAAGCCGTCGGTGATTGGTAGTAATCCACTTGCATCGGTCGAGTTGGGAACAAAGAAGATGTGTCATGTAAGATTATTCCTGGAGATGCGCTTACATCAGGAAAATATTTCTTGGAATATGCTGATACCTGCTCCGCTGAATTCGAAAAGGGTGCTGGGTCGTATGTCTCTAATGGACCTAGGCTCAACTTAACGTGAAGAGTGCCTACTGTATAAATATATGAAAATCAATAGCGTTCGTAGTTGGTGATTTGGGAGGCCCCGATGGCTCCTGTGGATATGCCCGTCTAATATAATTTTTATAACCGAGATCTCGACAGACCGTCACGACCCCTGGCCGTACTCTGCTGGGATGGTTAAGCGGATAAGGCATGGTGTCATAAGTCGTTTTTGCCTGTCCTTATGTAATTTACCCTGTACACTACGACGTCTCCCTTGGTCGGGATTCCCGAGATTGTGGGAATACAACCATAAGCTAAAATAGGGGAGAATGACGGGTTCCCCCTTTTATATACCGCTGTCCACAATCCTTAAGATATTGCCTACGTAGGATGCTCCTTGTTTTATTAGGAGGTACATAGTCACAGATATACTGCGTAGTTCTAGGTAACGTTAGTGACTTGGCCATTACCATGCACCTACGCAGGTAGGGAGTACCTAGCATTAGTTGAGTACACGGACTTCAGAGAGCTCCGGCAGCCGTGCCTCAGCCGAGTCATTAAGCGATAGCTACGCTACGCCCATGCTATCGAGGTTATGGCGTCACAGGGCACATGAACTGCAATGGAGATAAGTGAGATGTGATCGATTGCAAGAGTCGCCCGGCAAAATAATCTATACACTCCGAAATAAACCAATGTCGAACCAAAACTTGACTGATGTGTTTTATCAATCTGCTGCGCGTGTTCTCGTTTGCACCGTCTCAGCCGCCATTCCAAGTTCCGTCCGTCCCCGTCCTGCGAGCTCGATTACCTTTGGGTGAAAACCGACAAGTATAAATCAACCAGAAAACATGAAGGAAAAAAGCGGAAAGAAATCAGGATAGCTCGAACAAGGTATCTGACAGGAACGGGCGGGAAATGAACAAATTGGCAATAACACGACGACAGCATTAAACACAAATAAGGTCGCCGTAGCTAATAGGACAGAGAGAAAAAGAAAAATCCTTCTGGACCAGCCACCCATTTCTGCATCAAAACATTACGTTGCGCTATGGTACCGCGCTCTTTGATAGTCCCCTCCACCAGATCATAGAGAGCCTAGTTGCCTTTCCACCCTCCCAATTTCCAGTGACCCCTGATGCAGATAAACGATGGATGCAAACGCGGAGGCAAAGGAAAAGACAAAAACTCCTGACCACCCCTCGCGCCAGTCCATATCAGTGTCAGAAAAGCAGGAAACGACGAGGTATATGTGAAGGAAAGTCCACCACACCGGAGGAGAAGAGGAAAAATATTAGGAAATCGTACACCTCATGAGGATTAATATTTTAGTACACACTCTCTTCGTCTGCCCCCTGTGAAATCATCGAGGGCGTCGAGACGTTCGACGATGCCTCAACATCGTCCACGTAGCCGACGAGAGCTTGAGAGTGAAGTCGGAAGGCCTCTCCCATGAGTCGGGTAATACTGCCGACGGTTGTTAGCTACCAATCCTGAACTGTTAAAACAAGAGCCGCAAGACTTACCCCCACACCACCACTTCATCCAGCATGGAACCCCAAAGGTGGGCCACAGTCGCACTCAACATCTGTGATCCGAGGGAACCTTCCGATTCCTTCTCGAAAAGCAGGCGAACCTTATGGTACATGACCATTTCCTCCTCAGAAGCAGCTTCCTCGTCATGTTCCAGACGGTAAAGCCACAGAGTAAGGGTGATCATGAGATCCATACCGCACAAAGGATGCTCGATACTCCAGTTGGTAGGAGATGTGCGAGCAACCCAACGGACGCCCTGGCGGACAGCTGTTTCGATGCAATTGTAGCATTCCTGGATAACCTTGATCATCTCGCTGGAGCGCTTGACCCGGTCACGTGCGTTCGACATGGCAGCAGCGACCTCGTAATGATCATGGTAGCGAAGAGCTTCCTGAACAGTCTTTAAGTCGACCTCGAGCCGCGCGCGCGCGTTGCGGTACATGGCCTTGGCATTGAAGATTAGGGGATGGTGACCCTCATGCGGAGCGCTAAGAGGGACAGAGTCGACTTCTGGCTCACAGAGCTCGAGAGATTTCTCCCACGTCTCCAGAGCAAGTCTAAGTTTGTATTCCGTCACAACGTCTTGTAGAGCTTCAGGGCTACGCTTGTGGTACCAGACCTCGAGGAACAAGGCGTTGATCATAACACGCGATGCGAAGGCGCTGTACTTCAAGGTTTCCCCTTGGAAAAGGTTGTCATGCGCCGACATGAAAGTGACTGCCGGCGATGCCTTGAGGTGTTCTTGCCAGGTAACCTCGTCGGTAACCTTGGAGTTCCATAGGGCCTCTGAGGAGGGCAGTTGCAAATCCTCAAACTCATTAAAGCTGATTGCTGGGGTGTGATTGTATGTCAACGTCAGCAAGCCGAAGAAGATGTAAACCGCATAGTACGTGCGTCGGCAGCCTTCGTCTTCTACCCACTCAGTTCGCGTGGGCAGCGCGCCTTCACGAGCGTCCTGTCTAAGCTTCAATTCATAACGATTACCAGCGACCATATTGGCGAGTAGACTCTTAATGGAACATGACCATTCCAGCCCCTTAGGATCACCACTCCAGCTAGCAAAGATCATGTTGAGAAGAGAGCTCTGCATAGTCCACAGCGGACACTTCCGAGAGCTGAAGTTCTCCTTATTCTGCAGGAACTGGCTGACTAGAACTTTGGACCCAATGTGAAGCATATAGGCCTGATCTTGGTCAAATGCGTAGAGCGCACCGATCGACAGGACCGCCATCAGGAGAGACGGCGACACCTCGGTGACCTTGAAAGAGGCTGGGTGCAAGAAAGGCAAATGGTGATGGAAGAGACCGAAGTACGTAGCAAGATATCGATTCAGCGAGCTCAGATTCGGAACGCGAAACCCTTCTGGAATAGCGTGCTCAGTATCGTGGGCTCGGATGTTATCGAGAATCATATTCCGCTCATCGTCACTCTGAACTTGGGGAGCTTTGAAGCCCGCCGATGCCTGGGGCGGGTCAGCGGGAGAACGTACGGTATGCGGCGTACGCGGCGCATTAGAGGTCGCCAGGCCATAGTCAAGAGGGCTGAGTGCCGTGTCCGCGGACTGCGGCACGGATGTATTGCCGTTGCGGTTATGACCGACCGTGGACGGGAAGGGGCTGGGATATGCCCGGGTAATAGTACTCACACTAGCAAAGGATTGGGTCTCGAATGAGCCAGACGTATTCGACGTGGTAGAATGCGCCTTGGGCTCCGAATGTGACATGAATGTATCCCAGGGCACACTCTGCGGTACAGGGACGGCGCCGGGAGGATACGTGACTGCAGGATCCATCAAGGGGGCTCCGTTCGGAGTATACGGCATCGTCGGACTAGGCGCATAAGGGCTTCCATTATCCCGCGCCGCAGCTGTCGCCTTGTGGGAAAGATCAGCGACTAACATCGCTGCGGTCTCGACATCGAACATTCCTTCGCTACTGGCTTCGATCTGCTCACTAAGACCCGAAGTATCGATAGCAAGACCTGTCTTAGAGGGACCAACATTCCGGGCTTTGGGGCCTGCGCGGCGCTTTCCGTCGCTGTGCAGAGGGACACCACCGTCCTTAGCGTGGACAGTCCTGTCATGGCGGAGCAAAAGGTCGCGCCGCACGAAGGTACTCCGACATTTCATGCATTTGAAAGGGCGCTCCTTGGTATCTATCATCAACGTTAATCGTGTCTTGTTACTCCTGCGGCGTTTGTTGCGACGCAGATAATAATGGTGAGGGGTAGACGGCGATTCGCGATTCGCGTTTCCGTTTACGACTCGTAGGTACATCAAAGGAGGGGTTGGGGTACGTTCAGATGGGAATAGTGCACCGCTAAAGAGAGATGGAGCTACTCACGCGATCTTTCATGGCGAGAACGGTGTTCGCTGCGACTGAATGCCCTGTTACAAAACTGGCATTTGTATTTCCTTTCTGGCGCCGTGACTGATGTTTTCCGCGGCGTCGACGAGGTGGACGTAGGAGGGACTGCAACACTTGCGCCAGGCATCTTGTCGTGTGGGATGATGGGGTCTCCTTTCTTGAGTTTCTCTACTGATGACGGACAGGTCGAGTCGTCGATCTGGACAAAGACTGCACTGCGCTCTCTTCTGCTTCTGCTTCTTCACACTCCGAAATCCCCTCCTCGGCGGTCCCGATGGGATTTCTGGGGCAGGAACAGATTAGTGTCGTGTCGTGTCGGGTGCGTAGAGTTGCCTAATAGATTGGTTAATGCTTCACTCACAAAGCGTGTCCTCTTGACTGAATACGATGTAGCTGGGCATTGGATAATGTATCGGAAGCATTAAATGAACGGTATGAAGGGATAAGCGGCCTTAGCCGGATAATTAAAACTCGATACCTGTTGGGAGGTATCAGAGTAAGTGCGATCCGTCTTTGTTATATAGACGGCGCAGATTGATGAAGTTTTGATGGATTTTATGATGTTGAATCCCAGAGGCGGGGTGAATGGATGGAATGTCAAGTTAGGATATTTGAAAATGAAAGTTCAGGAGGGGGGAGGGGGAGGGCGGGCTCTTGAGAAGCGGGAGACCGTGAGCGAGGTGAGTGGCAGAGCGTGCAGTGTATGCGTGCAAGGACAGGGCATGGGGCCATGGGGGGGACATGGAGGCAGCTTGTGCTGGTGAACCACCCGGCATTAGCGGGCAGAGTGGTCAAATTGGGGCTGGGAAGAGGGGCAAGCTCCTGCGTACAGCGGGTTACTACTAGGGGATATCTTAAATCAGAAGCGTCGGGTGTTCTGATAAAAGGTACCTTGGGTAAGCGGTATCCCGCTATCACTTACCAGTATGAGGTGGCTGGAGAATGTGTTATGCCGGTACTCGGGAATACTCATAAAATATGATCCCGAAGATAATGTGTAGAGTTCCAATGCTGGGTGGGTTAAAGCATAAATGTGGGGGATTGGTTCGATGTATGACCTCCAACTGGGCAACCGCGTACAGTGCAAGGAACTTTGTGGAAAGGAACACGGACACGCTGGTCACAACTAATCCAGGTACCTAGTAATCGAATGGACGATAGACAGCAGTAACGCGATCCACAACGCGACTTACTATCCCCATTCCTGTTTCCCCAAAACCTACATACATGAGGTTAGGTAAGGCTGATGAGGTACGTAGTCGAGAGAGACTGGTGCCACGTGTGGCATCTCGTCTTGACCGTATATTCACTATGTTTTCATGGGCATTCAATGGCTGGAAGGATATCAATTCACCTTCTTGCGTGTATAAGTATAGTGCGACTCCGCTTTCGCTCGGCTTCGCTCGACTCGGAAGTACCTAAGCCCGAGACCGCAAGCAGCATATGTACACGTAATTCCTTCAACTACACTCGAAGGCGTGGATGGCATTCTTTCAACCTTGGTAACTGGCAAATGACCAAGGAGCGGGGTTAAAGATTATGAATTGGCCATGACATTGATGCAAGTTCATCGACCCCTCAGGCCCCTCATCTGCGGTCACGTTCAATTCTACATACCTTAGCTAACCCTGCCTACTTCGATGATGCTATCAGATACGATTCTGAGCTGTATCCCTAAAGTCAGCCAGTACCGTACTGTGGCCTATGCAGCTAGGAGCTGCGCTGTGACTCCCCAGCTCCCTTCATAATCTTATTCTGGATATATGCAAGCTCAAAGCTGCTTTCCAGTGTTCACCTACAGGTCATTTTTATATGTACTCGCTTGCTCAGTAATGACGACCATTAGACAGGTAAGTTCAGCAGAGCATCGTGCTCCCGTGATATGTAGAGTTATCTACTTAGTAGATATGCATGTACGTACCTACCGTAAGCTAATATGACGACTACTTTACGCTTCGGTTGTTCCCAAAAATAGGGACGAACTGCGTCTTGCATTTGCTTAAATAGATACCTAACTTAGTACTTACAAGTGAGTAAGCAGTGAACTATTGAACTGCTATACCCTCTGACGCCTGGCTGCAGCGCTGGATTCTAGAGATACGCGAAGTGCGAATCGGCTTACCCCCGATGCGGTGATGCCCAAACAGCTGTATATTCACTGTAGAAGACTCTGTTGTCTTTTGCATCAGTTTCCCTCTGGAGCGCCCTAAGGTATATGTGAGGTTCCGTTTGCTATTTAAACACGATCTAATCTCCCAGGCAACTTGGGGAACGCGTGTAATGGATCGGCTGGTGTGTTAGCGTCTGTAGGTACTGTAGCGGTTAATACAGTAAGAAAAGCGCGTTTCTGTCACAGTGCGTCTCTTCTACCGCTGCCATTGAAGTGGCACTGTCCTCAGTCACTGTAATTTCCCGATTTGGAAAGCTGCCCATCCAATGGAGAGTCTGTATAGCTTCCTTCTTGGAGGTCCCGAGCCCCACTATCAGTGAGGAAGGATCATAAGCTGGCTCTTGCTTTTTCGTGGCATTTGCTCGAGAGATTACGGGTTGAAAATTTTCAAAATCCTGCTACAATTTTGAAGATATTCCAGGCCTGCGAGTCCCGCTCTGTCCGCGTGTTCGTAAATTACCGAATTCCCATTTAAGCCCTGCCGTCCCACAGCACTAACTAACTATGTGCAGGACCCAGATTCCGGCATCCCTGGATTCCTTCAAAGCGGACTAGTGACCCATTAAAGATAGGTAGTTGCTGCCGTCACCGAACGTCCTTCAGTTCCCCCTACCGCTCTCTGTATCGGTATTCAAATATCAGTGGTGATATCCAAAGACAAATTTCAGGTCACCACCAAGATATACGACTTGTTAGTTTGTTGAATCTACAGGTGGTAAACTTCTCAACTTCATCTCAACCGATAGATCAGAATGATATGACTTTCGGAGAAAGCCCCGGCCGGGAATCGACACATCTACAAGTAAACACACCATCATGCAAGTTCGGGAAACAATGTGCGAAATATTACTATTCTCCCGTTCTATTCCAAGAACTTGGTGGAGCAGCGGTCTCCATGAACCTATCTGAAGCCTCTCTAACCTACATAGGATAGCGACCTTGGCCGAGATACCATGGAGTTCTAGTTTGTAATCCGCCAATATCGGTCGAGACTTCTCTCTTCCGCTGTTGTTTACTGCGAAGTCCCCTTCCCGAATGTCGCGGGGTCAAGCGAAATATCGGTCAGTCATTCGCATCGTCGCTAGATATGCATGCCAACGTTGTCACCGACAAACATCGTGATAGCGGTGTCGGGGAAGCGGTGTACATTTGATATCGGGGTCCGGGTCGGCCTGCATAATCCAGAAAGGCGGAGCTCAGAAACCCCCGGCATTCGAGATGCGTGTGGCCCCGACAGGCTGATGGGGCTTGACAAGGGTCATTTTATGGATCTCAAACAAAACGAGGCTGTAGTTAGTCTGGACAACCGGATGTCTTCCGGATGTTATGCGCTAGGCGAGCTTCCAGAGCACCATCCCCAATTGGTTAATACTTTTCCCCGACCTTAAAAGCCCCGCTAAGTCTGGTCCTCGAATCTTAAGCACGATACGATCACGGGGGTACGTAATTCGTCACTGGCCTATTCCGTGACTGAGGTTAGGAGATCCAGTAATATGTAGAAACTGCAAAAGTTGAAGGCTATCATAAGGGGAGCGAAGAGATGTGGTTGCTGCTATTGGGAAGCTAAAGCAGGGGGAGGGGCGATGGTTTTCATGATTGGTGTCCTATGGCCCCAATAGGTCGGGAAGAGGGAGCCCCTGACGCCGTTCTTCTTGCCAGCATCTGCGAACTCTTCCAGAACGACAGACTGCTGCGGTTGCGGGCGTCACCCCGACGACGATCGCCATCTAAGTGACGTGCAAGGAACGCGGCTCCGGCGATGTCTTGGTCAGCCTCTGTAGGTTTGATATTGGACTATCACACCTTTCACATCCCAGATCATACGATCCCCTCAAGGCGTTTATGACAAGACTATGCGAAGGCCGCTAGGCTCTTGGGAACCCGTCAGTGGGCGATTGCATCGCGGTTCGCAGTTTGATACCCTCCCGCCTACCCCTTTTCTAGGTTTGTAAAGATTCATCACATTTCGCGTCCGTAGATCAGCTGCTAACGTCATATTCTGCCATCCACGGCTTCTCTATCCGTGTCTTTTCTCGTAGGATCGTTCGGATGCCCGATTCAGAGGTTATGGGGAATTAAGGTGCAAACGTGGCAGTCGCGGGACGCGCGGGTACCATCAAGACCGTCTTTGTTCGCGGACTGACGGTGCGGTGGCACCACCGGGGGTAGAAAAGAAAATTCAAAAGCGGCGCCGACGTATTTCCACTAGGCGGACTTCATTCATGCCATCTTCGCAGGGGTCAAGCGGTTTGGTCAATCTGGAAATCCCCATGTGGGTGTAGCGGCACCTGGCAGAAATCTGCTCCTTTATGTCGAATTCAGTCACCATTTAGGAAAAAATAGTGGCTGGTGATGTAAGCTATTAAAGTGCCATTAGCCGTCTAAGAACTTCAGTGGACCTCTGGTAAGAGGAGATCCGCAAGATCCGCAAGATCCGCCTCCCGAGCCATCGGGAGCCGCCCTTGGTGTCCGTCATTTGCACATAGGTTTCAGCCGCGTGTTTGTCGCCTCCCTAGAACACCGACAACGCGAGCGAAGTTTCGCTGTTTCACGTAGTCGCCGTAATATCAGGCAGCGTACTCAACCTTCGTCGGTTTTCCGCCGTTACACTAGCAGCGCGCTTTCCACAGAGGCAGGTATGCCACATCGCTAAGATGGTCCAGTAGTGAGTTGCAGTGTAAGTCGGACGGCAGACACTATTGTTAATCGTCAAGATCTTCATCGCCGAATGCTGATGAAGTGATGCCTCAGATCTTACTGGTCCTAGGACAGGACTAAAATCTTGAGTTCTCGCCATCGCTAGCTCTTATCACCGCGAGATAGAGAGAAGGGGTTCAGCGGGGGCATGCGTAGAGAAGATGAGATACGTACTAACGACCGGGTACGTGATCACTGGGTTAGACCAAAAAGTCAGCTCACTACCAACCTATGGTGGAAATATTCCAGAATTCAAGCGATGCGGGGTTTCAGGGACCAGACCGTTTGAAGTCTCCGTTCACGATTCGTGTCTCCGTCTTGGTTCTGCTTACATGCCACACAGGTGTCTGAGTCTCTCCATGTTGCGATTATGGAGCTGATGTGACTAATCCCAAAAGCAGAAGGTCGACAAGTTGTAAAGGCAACTTTGCAAGGGTGAGAGATGCACTTGTGAAGGAATGGTTGTTTCATTGTGGCAGGAGGCCCGATGCATGCGAACTACGGAGGGTCACCATTCATGCATCGTTCGTATACGGGAGGTGTCAAGATCTCCTGCTCCCAGTCCTAATCCCGACACCGAAATCCTCTTGCGTACGAGACCCGTACGCCACGTTCTGTCTCAAGTCTCGTTCGATAAAGCTTCCTACCTCGGAGTCTAGAAGTTCTCTGGATGCCCTCCTATTCCACCCGTCAGTGTTAGGCCTTGTGGACCTGACCAGGCCTCGCAACACGCAGGGGCGGTGACCGTAACAGAGGGATGAGGTATGAGCAGGGATCTTTGTGTGATTTTGTGGGGTGGCCAGTATAGTAACAGGCCGGTCTTATTCAAATCGGGCCCAACATGCCGGCCTTGAGCTTCTCGATGTTTTCTAGGGACTTGTCCGCTGGCCCGGAAGTGCGCCCGGTCCACACTAGACAAGGACGCTATCTGACGCTCTCGGCATCGCCTTGTGGTCAATGGCGGGGGTGACCCTTCCCGGCGGTTTCTCTGGGCTGATCTGTCTTCCGACGATGTGGAAAAGTCTGCTTCGAAGCTCCGAAAAGCTGTATTCAGGCACGCACTAATACCAATTCTGGCGAATGATTCCGATGGAGAATCTGAGATGTAGAGAAATCGCTCCTCTTGGGCCATTCACTATGTGATCAGACGGCCAAGAGGCAGCTCAATATGTTGCAACTAGAACCGCTCATTCCTGTCCGCCCTCGCTCGTGGTGTCTGTCTGCCGGATGTGGTGGGGTAGACCCAGATTTCGACCCCCTTGACGACCCCACCTGAATTTTCCACGTGTATCGGACGCAGAACACACTGTGGCTGCGGTGATTATCCTTGCTGAGGTTTTCACCAGGTTTGTCATTCAAGCAGCCGTCGTACCGGTCACCGGTCCACGAAGATGCCAAAGGAGGGTTTGTGTAGAGGCGCTTGGCGACGGACTCGCGTTTATTTACAAGCACATTGTCGCCCAGTAGAAATGAAGAAAGCACATTTACAGACGAGCAATAGGTGTCACTTTTCACCCTTTACAGACTTTCTCTGCTCTACTTGCTCGGGCCAGCCAGCTCTTAGGGTTGATCTAAACCGGTGATAGCTAATCGTATTTCTTACCCTACTTGATAAGCAGCAGCCATGTCTTGCTTCAGCCGGAATCGGTTCGGTCCCGGAATTACATATCATGTAGCATTGCTCATCGCAGACTCAGCCGGCGTGGTACAAAAGTCGGCACAATACAGTAACAGAACGCCTGTTGGTCTCGGCTATGTACGAGAATCTTTGATTAGTCCTCATTAAGCATCAGGCATCGTATCATACATACTACAGGGTCCGAATAGATAGCACTCAGGGTGTGGGGAATAGCTTGCCTATTAACCATACCATACCACCTAGCTGGTATGTATGTTATATCGTGAATGCTGGTCGTCACCACACGGCATGCCCCTCGTGTGTACGGGTATGGGAATTAGATGGCGAGGGGGTGTCGTCGAACCAAACCGCTGGTGAGGTCGATGACCAGAGGTGATGTCTATGTATTAAGTGATGGACTAAACCGCCTCGTGCTAATACCGATATCATGTATCATGAGCTTCGGGATCCGCCGTTCGTCGGGTTGCAATTTGTACGTATTACGTGCTTGGCTTGAAGATGGAAAACCCGCGACGGCAGCTGAGAGCTCTGGAGAGGGTCTAGTTGATGATCGATACCCTACTTTTTTTTTTGACTGGCATCTCGAGCGCTCCGTGTTGCTGAGCCGCGGGCTTTGAAGGATTAGTGTAGCAGTCGGAGCGAGGCTACAGCAGCACGTCCATCAAGTTGGATCCTTTCGCCATGCATCATTCCACTTTCTTTGTTGCCTTGGCCGCTAGGCGACAGCTGCAAACATGACAAATTGCGAGACCATTACAGCAAAGCGTCATAGAAGACTCATGGCAGAGCGGGACGGTATTGCATCCTGCGATCTGCTTCCAAGATCGGAAGCATCACATACGGGCCGATCCAGTCAGTCCATCCTACCGCTTGTGCGACCGCGAGTCCTTGAGCCTTGTCTAATCCAACCAGCCAGTGGACGAGGGAGGAGAGTGACTTGCAGAACAAGTACGAATCCTACCATCCACCATCCACGTTTGACAGGCAGCCAGCACTAGTCTAGTACTAGGAAGCTGTCGGCTTTTTCCAGGGTTCGCCTAAGAAAAATAAAAATGAAAAAGGGACTACCCCCAAAAAGACGAAGAGGGGTATCTCACACACTAAGCGAATATATCGCGACATCAGTCTCTCCCGCCTACCTGCCATACCTAGATCCCACCTACCTATACCTACCAACATCTGCTACGCGCCAGGGAGCAGAACGTTCTTCTGCACAACCGAGGCCAATACGAGCTCATAGCGATCCTCTCAGACGATAGCCCAGGCCTGCCTGTCTACCTACTTGTTTTGGGCTTGGTGGTACAACAGGAAGCAAAGGAGTTGTAGCCCTCCCAGTCGCTGCTCAGCCAGGCCCGCCGAGTGGGCCAACCCTTCTTGGACCAGCGAATCGAGGTCGCTGCCTCAAAGTCCAGGTAGCATAGGCACAGAACGTGGCAGCCACTCATATCGCCTCGAGCGATAATTCGAATTCTTGACCAAGACTCCTGACGCTTAGAGCTTGTGAGGGACGATTTTCTGAGGATTGTATGGTCGCATTTCGATGAGCTGAAATTGGGATACGGCGCATGCATCCATATACATCATACATGTATCAAGCACTCCGATTGGGTGTTGTTATTGTTAGACTTCCTGACAGTAGCTGATTATTGCTGGATTAGGAGGTACTGTACGAAGGAGTAGTACTACGTAGTAAGTAAAAAGACCCCTCGGCGTCTCTGGCACACCGAAGACGCATCCCGCCCAAGAGACTTAGTATTACCCACTCTATTAACTTAACTTTCTACACTACCACTAACACTACCTTTACCACCACCACATACCACCACCATTTGACCACCACCCCCCTTATCGATTGAACCCGGGCCAACCTCAGCGGCTACAGCGTCGACTTCATTCAACCTCTCATCTTCAAGCCTTTCCAACCATTCCATTCCATACTTCCTCTGCATCTTCCATTTGTCATACCCATTGTACTAACCTAACTTTCCCCAGCCCAGCCCTTGAGCGGTATTGGTTTCCGAATCGGCGCACGATATCTCGGGATAGTCATTCTCTTGTTTGTTTTATTCGCCTTACCCTTTCCGGTTCGAAATATTATTCGCACACGCACAAGTTTGCCGCCTTGCTTCTTGGTCTTGTCAGCTTATTACGGGCCATGACTTGATACTTATCCGTTCATTCGCCTTGAGAACTGTCGATTGTACTCATCCAATCGCCGCATATCTAAAATCACGATGCTCATGACACAGCCTCCAGTATCGGTACTGGTAACTTCACAATCACAACAGAACAACAAGACGTATAACTCGCGAAACCGATCGCGATCCAACACTCTAGACAACAATCCTGATTCTGCTATTGATCTTTCCGACGGGCGCGCCTCGTCTTCCTCGGCTCGATTCGACGGCGACCGCAATATTACCTACACATACAACATGAATGGCTTGATTGGAACGCAGCCGCCGGGCACCCTATACGTACGGGCTCTTTATGACTACGAGGCCGACGACCGCACGAGCCTAAGTTTCCACGAGGGCGATGTCATCCAAGTCATTACGCAGTTGGAGAGCGGTTGGTGGGATGGTGTAATAAACGGGGTTCGAGGCTGGTTTCCAAGTAACTACTGTCAAATCATCACAAGCCCCGACGAAATCCCCGATGCAGCCCAGGCCGTAGACGCGGATCGAGGGGATGATGACGACCCAGTACCGTACGAAGACGACTTCGCCGATGATAATGAGTCGGATCCAGACGACTTCAATGCCCTGCCTCTTGAGGGCGCCAGGAAAAAGGGCCCGAAGGCGGATTTCTGGATACCTCAGGCTACACTAGATGGAAGGTTGTTCTATTATAACACCCAGACGGGCGAGAGTAGTATGGAACTGCCCCTCGAGTCGCCCACCTCTCTCAATGAGAATGGCCCTGCCGATAGGATGAAAGCCCACATGCCAGAATATACTAGACCGCCGCCTGAGATGATGGCCGCAGGTATGATACGGGACGAAGATGAAGAGTCAGAAGTAACCTCTGCGTCGGAAGGTGAATCATCAATGATGGGTTCAATGGGTTCCCTGGTGAGTGGAATTATTCATCCTTTCTTTTGCGCCGCTTTGCTAACAAGAATCCAATAGCCACCTCGCCGGTCGCACCAAGTCCGCAACGATAGTAGCGTCGGAATCTCTCCCTCGCCCTCGATAGACTCCATTACCAGTTTCACGTCTAGAATGGGGCGCAGACCGACTGAAGCATCTATCAACACCATACCAGTATCAGCTGGCCCGGGCCTAAGGCCTGTGCTGGCCTCGGCAACCTCCTTCACTAATGCTGATTTTAACCTTCCGCAAGCCGCCACAATCCCCCACTCCTTTTTCGATGATGGGGCCGCCCAGCCGTTGACCTGGAATACGCTGGTTGCCAACATGAAGCGGGCCATCGACCGGTACCGCGAAGCGATAACGAACAACAATCGATCCGAGTATGTGAGCCGAGCAGAGGACATATCCGACCACCTCCGCTTGCTTCTAGCTGCGGGATCCGGCACCACGGATAACCACTCTGGTCAGCCTTCCATCATTTCTACTAACAAAGCTCTCTACCCTCACTTTCGAGATATGATGTCCAAGTTCTCCAAGTTAGTTATATCGTCGCATATTGCTGCGGCAGACTGGCCGAATGCGGAATCCGTTCAGAAGTGCATGCAAGAAGCAGATGGCGTCCTCCTTGGCGTGTTCAGCTTTGTCGAGGTTGCCAGGCAGCAGAGAGGAGAGGATATTCCCCGGCTCTTCCCCGGCTTCGTCATCGGGAGCACGACTGGGGGTAGCTGGCAGAACAATGGCCTCGGTCCTCGCGATCCCATCACGTCGAATTTCTTGGAGGAGGATGAAGGTGCCACTGAACCTACTGCCATCTTGGACGGTAAACTCCTTGAGAGACTCGACGAACACAAGAGGATGTTGGTCTCCAGCATCAGGGAGCTAGAGAAGAACCTAGGGTTGGCTAACAAGATCGTCACATCCTATCAACATGAGCTCATCAGTAACAACGTCTGCGTCGCCGGTGGGAAGGTCCTCGAGATGTTCAAGCCCTGGGTTGCCATGATCGAGTCCATCGACCTCTCCTCTTTGGGGGATAGCTTTCAGACGCCCCAGCTTGCCGATTTCAGCACCAACAAGCAAAGCCTTTACGATAATATCTCCGATCTTGTGCTAGGATGCCAAGCAGTCGCGGGCCCCTTGAGTGACGAGTGGGCTGAGGTCCGAGGGGAGTCATTAGAGAACAGACTCGAATACGTGCGGTCTTGCGCTCGAGCTTTGGAGATGAATTCTACACATGTCGGCTTCTCTCTTCAGCTCTTGTCCGAGCAGGTGCAGATTAACCTACAGCAACACCAAGAAGAGCGGATGCGGGAGGGGAGCTACCAGCGGGAGCAGCTCAGGAGAGGAGATACAATGCCGTACAACCCGGCACACGGGCGGAACGATTCCCGCACCGTGGTCAGACCACCCCTGATAACATCCCAGTCCTACACAGAGGGAGATGTCCCCAAAAACTCCTATAGGAAAGGTGGTAACTTATCGAAAGCTGCAAAGGTTTTGGGAGAAGGCAATCTACCCGACGGTATGCAGCAGGTCGAAGAAACCCCACCGTTCCTCAGGCTGGACTACGAACATGACCTCTCCTGGGATCAGAAGACCTCGCCACCAGCCATCAAGGGAGGTTCCTTGTTAGCTTTGACAGAACAACTTACGAGACACGACAAGTTAGACTCTAACTTCAACAATACCTTCCTTTTGACTTATCGGTCGTTTACCACAGCGCGCGAGCTTTTCGAACTTCTAGTCCAGCGCTTTAACATTCAACCACCGGAGGGATTGAATCATGCCGATTACGACATATGGAGGGATCGTAAACAGAAGCCGATTAGGTTCCGTGTCGTCAACATCCTCAAGAACTGGTTTGACAACTTCTGGATGGAGGAGCCCAACGATGAGTCTCGACAGCTAATCCGCGATGTATACACATTCGCCAGAGATCACGTCAAGTCCACGGAAACGCCCGGCTCCGCTCCTCTTATGGCTGTTTTGGACCAGCGACTCAGTGGCAAGGAGAACCCATCGAAGCGTTTGATCCAGACATTCGCAAACAATGTGCCAGCACCGATCATGCCGAAGAATATGAAAAAGCTGAAGTTCTTGGACATTGACGTCACGGAGTTCGCCCGTCAACTAACGATCATCGAATCTAAGCTTTATGGAAAGATCAAGCCGACCGAATGTCTCAATAAGAGATGGCAGAAGAAGGTGGGCGAGGGCGAACCTGAACCGGCACCAAATGTCAAGGCCCTTATTCTACACTCAAATCAAATGACCAACTGGGTTGCCGAGATGATCTTGGCTCAGATGGACGTGAGGAGGCGCGTCATGGTGATCAAGCACTTCGTGGCGGTTGCCGATGTGAGTCGATAATCTTCCCACTCGGTTACTTTCTCTGTCGCTGACCAGTTTTCAGAAATGCCGAGGCCTTAACAATTTCTCGACTCTCACGTCGATCATCTCTGCCCTTGGCACTGCGCCTATTGCACGCTTAAAACGGACCTGGGATCAAGTTCCGGCTCGCACGAACGCGACCCTAGAGACCATGCGGACGCTGATGGCTGGCACGAAGAATTTTAGCGAATATAGAGAAGCTCTCCATGCCGCAAACCCTCCTTGTATTCCATTCTTCGGTACGTTAACAGAGAAATCTTCTTCTACTTGTCTTCAACCAAGTATTCACTAATGCTATTGTACGATAGGCGTCTACTTAACAGATCTAACCTTCATCGAGGACGGTATTCCTTCGATCACCAAGAAGACCAACTTGATCAATTTCGCCAAGCGCGCAAAGACCGCTGAAGTAATTCGTGATGTTCAACAGTACCAGAACGCTCCCTATTTGCTTCAGCCAGTACCGGAATTACAAGATTATATTTTGAGTAACATGCAAGCTGCCGGAGACGTACATGAGATGTACGACAAAAGTTTATTGGTGGAGCCGCGTGAGCGGGAAGATGAGAAAATCGTAAGGTATGTTGCTTTGAGGGAACAGCAAATGGCTGCGTCACAGGGCCAACTCTATTTCGGATGAACGTCTGGAGGCTTAATGAAGCCCAAACACCTTTTTGCTTGCTGGAAACAGTGATCCGATTCCTATCTAAGAAATTGGTTAATTCCGAACAAATGCTTACTTAACTCCTTACTGGCATAGGGTCCTAGCCGAATCTGGCTTCCTATAAAGGTGGCACACGGCCGGCTGTCCGACGCAAACATACATACAGCGTGTGTGTCTTGCGCAACCCTGCATGCCGTTGCAGCAAGACGATCTCAGCAGCCAATTAAGCCGTGCAACACCTTGATGAACCACGGGCAGCGCTTCGGTACCGCTGCGTTCCTGCTGGGCCCCACTGGTAGCTGAGAAACGAAGTAGGCATGGATGGCCCCGTCGGAAGTCGTCTCCGGGACTCGTAGACCGATTGTGAATACCGGACGTTTCATGCAAAGGTGTATCATGAAGTTAGGAGGGCTTCCCGCGTGTGTGCAATTCGGAGTCATAACATGATGCGAATCGGCCAACCAGAAGCCGAGACGCCAAACGGATGCAGAGGACGGACACCTTATCAGAAGCGGTGCGTTGTGACGTTACCCGTGCTCAAGCAGCGGCAGATGGTCATACAAGCGAGCGATAGGAGAAACTCAAGACAGTCAGTTGGATGCTCCGACCTGATTGGATTGGAAGAATGTCTCTAAGAGAAATGGCAATGACAGGCCAGGTGGTTGTTTTAAGTTCCGGGTGGGATAGGAGAGATGGATGCAACTTAGATGCGACACCCGAAGACATCGGTTATTGTGGGATTTAGCGACTACTTACCCATAACACACGTCGCATTAACTCTTACGGATACTTAAATTCTGGCCCAACATACGCCGGAGATGTGTTAGGAGTAGTGCATTGGACCGGGTTGAGACAGCTACCATCGGGCTTACGGCGTGAACTATGTAACCAGGGAATCGCCTGTTTCATGGGGAGCGCGAATCGGGGCTTCTTCGTCGGGACTATATAGAGATGGGGCAGGTAGCATCATTCCTGCAATGGAAATGGACCAGGAAATTAAGGCTGTTATATCCTATTCATTCACTCAATCCCAAACCATTGCTCCAGCCCCAGAGTAGTGCTCGCTCTCTAATGAGTTCGCATCCTACCTCGACTCCCACGGACGTGGGCCCTTACCATATCTGGATGCTGATGTCATCTCTCTGCCCGAGAGTCTCGTATGTCAACCCGAAGGTGTCTCGGGGAGCTTGTCCCTACTTCGCGTGTCCCTCTCTTAAAGTCTCTTCGGCTACGCAGACCGCGCTGCGTGTGCGTTGAGCACAGATGGGGGTGGGGGCCTTCAAATAACTACAGCGAGTATCTGAGAATCTCCTCGTCTGCGGAAAGTCTCCTATCTCATATACCCCGGTTCTTGATCCTCCAAGACATTTATTTTAATACACTCCACCACCGAACTCTTCGTCTCTGCTTTACAACCTTTCCAGCGACTAAAATGCCTACGTGTCTAAGTAGATGTGGCGGCTGACTGCATTATGCACACAAGGTGTACATCCGTATGAGGGCTCAGTCAACCCGGATATCCAGTAGGGCAGCGGACTCACATAAGTCGTATATTACCCCGCCTATAGAGCGTTCGTCCAGTAAGATCAACCGAACTGTTGTTCTATGCGCGCTGCCTCATCTAGACAGTACAGCCTCATTCAGGGTGTTCTTACACCACCTATGGTGCGTACCATCAAATAACAATGTCCGAGTACGTCTCGATCATACCTCGGCGGCGTTCTAGTATGTCTTGCCAGCGTGTGACAGCTTGTGCTACTTATAAGGCGCCAGGCCTCTCTTCCATGGCAATCCCAACCCAGCATTCTTTGAAACATATGGCAGCTCTCGTCAGACTCTGGAAAGACGATGCTCTTGAACACCGACACTCTAGAGCTCGAGACACTCCCTGAAGACCCCCCCCAGAT